>CM040964.1:30206017-30217329 GCA_022985045.1 Macadamia tetraphylla
GGGTTGAGTTAACCGTTAGGATATGGCACTAGGTCATCAACCCAAGAAGGATCCGGTTCACAGGGAAAGGGTACGTGGAGACTCGAAAGGTGAGTTCAACCAATGAGGAAGGACTCTAACCTTCTATATAAGGAAGACCTACTCTTCACCACAAGTAACACACTCAATGGTCTGAATATCATTGATTGAATGATTATCCTAAAGTCTGACTTGAGCATCGAAGCCTGGTCCCGGAGCCTCCTCCGGGCCAGTGACTAATTTGTGTTGTGCAGGTCCGTGTAGATTGGAACCATGCGACAACAGTGGCGCCATCTGTGGGAATTCAGACAAAAAGGTGTCCCAATATAGTCCGTACAATTGAGAGGTGTGAGATGACAAAAACTACCAAAATTTATTCAAGGAGGGGAGGACCATCCTTAGGCCTGAACCCGTCGGAAAATCAATAGGAGGCAGTAGAGGAAGTAGAGCAGGATCCTACTGTCAAAGATGCGGTGAACATCCCGGCGTCAAAAAGCATTCCTCTACCCCCTCATGTAACAACTCAGCAGTTCAATGAAATAACTGCTTGGCCAAGTGATGCGATTGGCTGAGTTAATCGAGGAGGCCTCAAGAAACTTCGCTAGGCCACCCTTGGCAGGTGAGCCCAGTCGTTGCAATCATGGAGATTCAAAGAGGGCTGCCGTTAGTAGCTCGAGTTCATCAGGAAGAAGTCCGAGTTGAGGTAGCAGCTCCGGATCTCTGGCGAAGAAGGGGGAAGAGTCGTCTCGGTCGGAGAAAAGAAAGGAGGAAGACCCTGATCGACGTAGCTTCACGAACCCCTCTGGTAGAAGTAGGGAGGCGAATCTACAGGGTCATAGGAAGAGAGCTAGTAGCAAGAGTCCAAAGGCAAGGCGAAAGGAAGGTCACGGGCAATGTGACCCAGGCGGAGAACCCCAGGTCCAGGATGAACCGCGAGAAACGCTCTTGGAGTGACAATTAAAGGAGTTGCAGGCAAAAGTTGATCGAATGATGAACGGAGATGATGGAAGAGATATTGTGGACCTAGAAAACTTTGGTGAGAGTCCCCTGTCCGAGGAGATCAATCACATCCGGCTACCAGAGAATTTCAAGATCCCTACATTCCAACTTTTTGACGGGACCAAAGATCCTTACAAACATCTGCAGTTGTATCGATCGGTCATGACCATACAAGGAGCCTCAGAAGCACTCCTATGTAAGGTGTTCCCGGCGTCCTTAGAGGGTCTGGTTACGACTTGGTTCTCGTGCTTGGAACTAAGGTCTGTGTGTGACTTTAAACA
Organism: Macadamia tetraphylla; assembly: GCA_022985045.1. Lineage (NCBI taxonomy): Eukaryota > Viridiplantae > Streptophyta > Magnoliopsida > Proteales > Proteaceae > Macadamia > Macadamia tetraphylla. The sequence continues at coordinate 30,207,316 of CM040964.1, forward strand.
ACTCAATAGGAAATTCATAGATTACTTTGAAGGGAGCAAGGGACATCAGAAGACATCATCAGATCTTATGGAGGTAAAGCAGCGACCCAGTGAGACTCTCAGACAGTTCATACTACCTTTAGATCTAGAAAAACTGAAGATTAGAGACATGGATCCTATCGTGGAGTTCATGACCTTGAAAAGCGGGGTTCGGGAGGAGCGATTGAGATTTTCTCTCTCCAAGTCTGAGCCTAAATCCCTTGCACACTTGAGAGAAAATATTCGCAGGTATGGCAATGTAGAAGAGCTTACTGCCAATCAACCCGATACACATCCCCAAGTTGATCGACCAAAAAGCTTCAGGTAGAATGAAAGAAAGCAAGGCTATAAGTACAAACGCCCAAGATCCAGTGATCGGACAGACTCCAGAAGAAACCGTGAAGTATATACGGCACTAAACTCGACTAGAGAGCATGTATTGATGAATGTAAGCGCGGAGGAAAGAGCAAAGATGAAGGCACTAAGGTCGCTTGGTAAGTCCCTCGGAGGTCGTGACAAATGTTGGTATTGCGACTATCACAAGCACCAGGTCACTCGACCAACCGTTGTAGAGACCTGTTGGTGGCGATCGAAGAGCTCATCCAAAAGGGGTATCTAAGGAGGTTTAAAGCCAACGAGGAGGGGGACCGAAGGAAAGAGACCACACAGCGAAGAGAAGGCCCAAGTCATGATGAGCCTTGTTACCAGCAGAGGAGGTGAGATAGCCTTGACCGAGAAACAAGGTCACACCGGAGCACTGAAGGAAAGACTGCTCGCTCACATGACCGACTGGAGGACTAACCTGCTCGAATCATCTGAACAATCTCTGGGGAACTTGCAGCTGAAGGTGATTCTAAAACAGCAAGGAAGAACTATGCCCGGGAAGTATTTTACACCGAGCACCTTACCAAGATGTCCAATAGCAGCAATGTCATCACTTTCGATGATAATGATGCAAGGGAATTCAATTCCCACATGATGATGCCATGGTCATAAACCTTTGAATAAGAGCGTTCAAGGTTGAGAGGGTTCTGGTCGATAACGGCAGCTCGGTTGATATCATATTTTGGGAAGCATTCCAGAGGATGGAGATGGAGTAAAAGTACCTGAAGCCAGTTACCACCCCGTTATACGGCTTCTTGGGATCACCTGTTCGACCAAAAGGCAAGATAGAGCTTCAGATCTGTGCTGGTTCAGATGAGTTGCAAAGATCTGTTATGGCTAATTTTTTGGTGGTTGATATTCCTTCAGCGTACAATGTTATTCTGGGAAGACCAAGCCTTAACAACCTCAAAGCGGTGGTCCCTACTTACCACCTCAAGATGAAATTCCCGACGGAAAGGGGAATAGGATAGTGCAGAGGTGACCAGCTGGAATCAAGAAAATGCTATGTAAATTCCCTCAAGGAAACCAAGAAGTAGAAGGACATTCTCGTGTTGGAAGCTGACGACTAGAGGAAGGAGACAAAGACCAAAAGAGGAGAGCCGGCAGAGGAACTAGTACCTATCAGCCTTTCCGACAGAGATGCCTCAAAATAGCTTTTCTTGGGAGTGTCTTTACGGACCGAAGAGCGAGAAAAGTTGGTCAAGCTGCTATGGACAAACGCGGATCTGTTTGCATGGTCGCCAATGGATATGATGGGCATTGATTGACGGGTGATCGAGCACAAATTGAACACATATTTTGCGTTCCGACCAGTCAAGCAGAGGAAACGGACCTGTGCACCAGATAGGCAAACCGCCATTTAGGAAGAGGTAGAAAAGCTTCTCAAGGCCGGATTCATTAAGGAGATCTAGTATCCCGAGTGGGTCGCGAATGTGGTGTTGGTGAAAAAATCCAGTGGCAAATGGCGCATGTGCGTCGACTTCACCAACTTCAATAAAGCTTGTCCCAAGGACGACTACCCACTGCCGAGAATAGACATGTTGATCAATGCCATGGCGGGCCATGACCTCATGAGCATTATGGACGCTTACTCTGGGTACAACCAAATCAAAATGAGCAGGTGTGACCAACCAAAGATCGCGTTTGTTACAGAGAAAGGGTTGTATTGCTGCGAAGTCATGTCTTTTGGCTTGAAAAACGCCGGGGCAACATATCAGGGGTTGGCGAATTGCATCTTTAAATCAGTGATTGGAAGAAACATGGAAGTCTATGTTGATGACATGTTAGTAAAGAGTAAAAAAGCACCTGACCATGTGGCCGACCTAGAAGAGGCGTTTCAGACACTGAGGAGATACGACATGAAGCTCAACCCGAGCAAGTGTGCATTTGGCATTACCTCGGGCAAGTTTTTGGGATTTATGGTGTCGAGCAGGGGAATCGAGGCAAATCCGGACAAAATATAGGCAGTACTAGAGATGGCACCACCAAAAACAATCAAGGAGGTGCAACGGCTAACAGATAGACTTGCAGCCCTAAGTCGTTTCATCTCCAGCGCAGGTGATAGATATCTCCCCTTCTTTCAGACTCTCAAGGGGTCCAAGAAGTTCCAATGGACTCCAAGCTGCCAAGAAGTCTTTGAAGAGTTAATAAGGTACCTTTCCTCCCCTCCTTTACTGTCAAAACCTTTCAAGGGGGATATTTTGTAGTTGTACTTAGGTATATCTCCGGTCGCAGTTAGTGCGGTGCTGTTGAAGGAAGTGGAGAAACAGCAGATGCCGATCTACTACGTGAGCAAGGTCCTGGCAGAAGTAGAGGTGAGGTGTACGAAAGTGGAAAAAATGGCGTACGCAATGAAAACAGCCGCACGCAAGCTTTGTCCCTATTTTCAAGCTCACACCATTGCGGTGTTGACCGACCAGCCCTTGAAGAAAATATTCCAAAGCTTGAACACCTTAGGGAGAATGATTAATTGGGCCATCGAATTGAGTGAGTTTGACATCATATTTCGCCCAAGAACAACAATAAAGGCCCAGGCACTAGCAAATTTCCTAGTCGAATGTACGTCCGAGCAAGGGGAGGAGGGGAAAGACCAGCAAGTTGAAGACAAAGCCGACCATGAGGCTGCAGCTCCATCAAATCTATTTGTGGATGGGTCGTTAGGTATATGACATTGCGGTGCGGGCGTGATCCCGATCAGCCCCAAATGATTTCGGGTACAATGTTCTCTACGTCTGGCTTTCCGAGCATCCAACAACGAGGTGGAATATGAGGCCTTTCTGGCGGGTATCAAACTGGCCCATTCGTTGGAAGTACGAATGCTCTCTATTCACAGTGATTCTCAGCTGGTCGTGTGACAAGTAACAGGTGGGTATGAGGCTCGAGATGAGCGCATGGGCGAATATGTGAAAGCTGTAAAAGGCTTGCTGGCAACCTTCGAAACAACAAGTATAACAAGGATTGCATGCACGGAGAACACGTTGGCAGATACGTTGTCAAGACTGACCACATCACCATGCTCGAACCATTTACATCGAAGTACTGCCCCACTCTAGCTTGACCAAGCAGAATGTAATGGTGATTGATGAAGAGAACAACTAGAGAAGCCCTATTGTATCCTTCTTGAGAGAAGGGACCCTACCATCCGATCCCAAAGAAGCGTGTCAAATCTAGCATAGATCGACCAGGTTCGTGGTCACTGACAATGGCGTCCTGCTCAAGAGATCCTTCTCGGGACCTCTTCTCAAATGCCTTGGCCGTGATGATGTAGATTATGCAATGAAGGAGGTCCACGAAGGGATTTGTGGTCAGCACCTTAGTGGGAGGGCTTTAGCCCATAAAATACTCCGGCAAGAGTTCTATTGGCCAAGGATGACAAAGGACTCCATGGAGTATGTGTAGAAATGTGCAAAATGTCAGTACTTCACTCTGGTATCCCGACGACCTACAACAAAGTTGAGCACCTTAAGCAGCCCAGTACCTTTCGCTATGTGGGGAATGGATATCCTGGGGCCTTTTCCAGTCGGTGCGAAACAGTTGAAATCTGTGATTGTGGCAGTCGACTACTTTACCAAGTGGATTGAGGCCGAACCCCTGGCCACCATCACTGAAGCAAAGACGTCAGCCTTCTTAAGAAATCCATTATCTTTCGCTTTGGAATACCCCGTGTCATGATCACCGACAACGGTAAACAATTTGGCAACAGAAGTTTCAAAAAATTGTGTACCGAGCTGGTGATCGACCACAGGTAAACAACAGTGGGATACCCGCAAGCAAACGGTCTGACCGAGAATGTGAACAAAACCCTCCTTCAAGGACTGAAAAAAGCGACTGGACGATACAAAAGGTCTTTTGGCGGAAGAATTGCCAAGTATAATCTGGGCACACAGGACAACAGAAAGGGTCGCCACTGGAGAAACACCCTACTCATTGACATACGGCACAGAAGCACTGAGTCCGGTCGAAGTGAGAGCAATATCATTGTGGGTCGAAACATACAATGAGTAGGAGAACAACACATGGCTTGTGAACAACCTGGATCTGCTGGCAGAATTAAGGGAACAAGCACAGAAGAAGATGGAGGTGTATCAGCAACGGGTTGCAAGACATTTCAACATAAGAGTCAATGAACGACACTTCCAAGTTAATGATCTGGTGCTCCGATGGACAGAAGTGTCAAACCCAAGACACCAAGGGAAGCTATCACCCAATTGGGAAGAACTGTATCGAATTGCAGAGATAGTGAAGCCAGGCACCTATCACCTGTCGACATTAGACGAGAAGGACGTTCCGAGAGCGTGGAATTCTGTGAACCTCAGAAAGTTCTATCAAATGAAATATCAACAGTTCCACTGTGAAAATTTGTTAATTGATCCATGCATGTTTTGCAAAAAACTTCAATAAAGACTTCTGCAAATCTGTTGCCTCACCACTAGAGCTCAAACACATCAGAAACTCGAGCATCCCCTACAGATGGGAGCTCAAGCACGGAGCACGTCAAGACTTGAGCGTCTCCTACAGATGGGAGCTCAAGCTCATCGAAGACTCGAGCATCTCCTACAGATGGGAGTGCGAGCACGTTAAGACTTGAGTGTCTCCCACAGATGGGAGCTCAAGCACATCGAAGACTCGAGCATCCGCTACAGATGGGAGCTCGAGCACGTCAAGACTTGAGCATCTCCTACAGATGGGAGCTCAAGCACATCGAAGACTCCAGCTTCCCCTACAGATGGGAGCTCGAGTTCTCCTACAGATGGGAGCTCAAGCACATCGAAGACTCGAGCACCCCCTACAGATGGGAGCTTGAGCAGTGAGAGAACGAGCATCCCCTGCAGCTGGGAGCTCGAGCAACCAAAGACTTGAGCATCCCTTACACATGGGAGATCGAGTAACCAAAAACTAGAGCATTCTTACATATTAGCCCTCATACCCCTTAGAGAAAAGCTCCATCTAAACTCAACACAATAGTTTACACAGTGGTCAGTTATCAAATCATCAATTACCTTCATTTACAAAAATCCCGTACGATACACGGTTACAGGAGGATACAGAAAGATGAGAGAAAGAGGGTGAAGATAAAGGAAAGTATAATCTAGTCAACAATAGAAGGTTCTTCGACACAAGGAAGTTCATCAATAGGCTCGGCCAAAGGAAGATTAGGAGAAGGGACTTCAGCATCAGTAGGAACGCATCAGAAGCATCCTCAAGAGCAGGCAATACCAACGCAGCTTGAGGATCGGAGGAAGGGACCGTCAAAAGGCTGCTCGACGCAGCACCCTGTGGGTTCGAAGAAGAAACCTCCCTTGTGCTTGGTCTACTTTCGCTCGACCCTTGCGACGAAGCAACCTCAACTTTTAAGAGCTTTGCCTTCTCCCATTCTGCGGTGAAGGCATCTAGATTAATGCCAGGGCTAACACGCTTTACTTCTGCTTGGATGCGCAACATACCTTGGAGGTACAGCCGAATGCCAGCAAGACCCAGATCCAGCTTGTATTGCTGTGACTACTTCTACCTCTCTATCATACTACTCTCACCCGCTGCGACCTGCGCCTTGCGCCTTAAGAGAGGACAACTGCTTTCTCTCATTTTCGCGAGCAGCAGCTAGAACCATCACTCTCTTGGCCTTTGTGTCAAGCTCATTACGCAAGTGGTGGATCTCAAGTTTGTTCTTCTTCACCTGCTCCTCAGCAGCCAACACTTTCGTCACAGCCACAAGCCTTTGGTGCTGCAAATCATCAACCCGACCTCGCAACACACTGACCTCTTCACTCCATTGATTAAGACGTCACTCCAATTCTTCCTTCTCCCTCTCCGCTACATTCAAAGCCTCTCGAAGTTGGGATGCTAGTGCCCACCTCTCGTAGGCCTTCCTCTTGGCATCCTGAATCGCACTGTAGCACTCATCAGCACTATTGAAGAACTCCCCCAACAAAGCCTCCCCCTGGAAGCAAGACAACAGTTTAAAAAAATAGGGGGGGTTGAGAAATGAACTTACCTCGGCCACAGGAGTGAAGGCTTGACCAAGCAGGTCATAAAACCTTGTCCCCCTATAGTGAGCCTTGTCCTTGGGCATCGCACCTTCCACAACGACGGTGCGAGCATACTCAGGATCGTCGAAGATGGATTGCTCCACAGACAGCCCATACTGAGGAACGTACAATTCCCCAATCATAGCTTCCTTCCCCCTCGAACGACGACATACCAAATTCCCTGACTCACTATCCTCAGACGCTTGGGCAGCTCCTATCACTTGGGCAGCTCTTGTCCCAGCTCTGGCACCCGTACATACAACTTCCAAGCTCTATGACGGAGAGTGCCCTCGAGGTTCACCCCCAAGCCCGTCAGCTTCTCCTGCCTAGCTCTCCAGGGGTGGTTGGAGACCTCCCCCTCGCGGCAACGCTTCCTGGAGGTCACTCGAGCGATGGGGAGGTCGTCCTCAGACTCCACTTGAACCTCCGAAGGAGGGATCACATCCTCCTCGCGACCAAGAACATCATTTGGTTCGACTCGACCAGCCGATCCGTCACCTCCTTGACCACTAGGACCAACACCGTGCTCTTGATTAGCCTCTTATTCCAAATACAAATCCATGATGTTTAGCATGAAGTTCGGATCCATCGGTGCTGCATGAAAAAGACCAACAAAGTTAACACCAAGAGACAACAACATAGGAATGGTCAAAGCGAACCTAACCGACTTCGGGGAACTTTCCCGGACTCAGACCATACCTCAACAGGTATTGGTCCATACGTATGTGTGAAGCAAGGACCACTTGAGCACGGCTAGGCAGCTTCTTCTCAAGGTCATCTTCCTTCTCAAGCCGCAGAGTAGGTCTCTTGTTCGCCTTCGCCGTATTCAATAGCGACCACCAGGTCAGGATATTAATTGGCTCTGCCGGACGAACGAAGAAAAAACCATCCTTCCACTGAGATACGAAAGTAGGTATCCCATCGCCAATTTGGTACTCATTTTTCCGATGACGGAAATAAAACCATCATGGGAACATGTCATGTCCCAATAGGCAGAAAACAGCAATGAAAAGCCGGAGAGTAGGCTCAATTCCAAGGTCGGTCAACCTAATAATGAAGCCTAACAAACTCATCCAAGAGTTAGGAACAAGTTGTGCATGCACAAGTCCGTAGTGTCGTAACACTTGGCAGATGAACGGATGGAGGGGAAAACGTAGACCGTTTATCAGAGCAGCCTCATAGATATAGATCTCCCCTTCACGGGGACGGTTAGCCCTTTCTAAGGCCTCTGGAACACAGAGTTCCACAGAGGCAGGGATATAGTACAGCCTATGGAACTTCTCTAAATCGACTGAAGATACCTGAGAAGCCACCTCCTCGACGGACAGGCCGACGGTGGGATCTCGTGGCCCGGCCGAAAACTTCGGTAGAGGTCTTCTCGGGGCCGTAGTTTTCCTCTTAGGAGCTCGGCGTTCATTGCTGACAACCCTAACAAACTCACGGGGCATCACACCCACCGACTCAAACGACCACTCAGAAGAAGAAGAAGAAGACACCGATGTCCTAGATCCCATACACTACCCTACTGGAAGCAACAAAGGTAAATGATTTTCACTTACCAGCGCAGGTTAAACTATAGGGGCTGGAGGGAGAGGCGACACGCTTCTGGCTAAAACACTAAGGAATCCAACTACAAACACTCTGCAATTGAAGTGACGCGCAAATGAGAGCAAGTTTGAACTCAAGACCTTCAAATGGCGGTAGGACGACAGACATGTTCCCCTATTTGCTATTCGGACACTTCGATGGCAGAACCTACTCAATAGCTTGACGATTCAAAAACCCAAGAGAAAGTACAAACATTGTCATGGTCGTACCCTACCCGTCCAATGGAAGATAATCAACATCCCATAAAGGATATGTCTGCTACGATCCGTGGCCCATCCGTGTAATTCAGTCCCTACTCGCCATGTCACCACATGCGCGACCCTTTCATTTATGATCGGACGACAGCTGTTGTCGTTTCGCCGCCATGTAAGAGGGATTACCAACAAACAAGAATGACCACCACAAAAAGGCCAAAAGACACTAGGGATTTTACTCCTCGAGCTCTTATACTAGAAGGAGTGGGGGGCATATGATATACCATATGCACATAGGGACCACTCGATGGTCGAGTGGTCGCACATACAACCCACCGAGCAGGTCGACCAGTCCATGGTCGGGGTAGTCGAGCACGCGATACACCACCCATAAGGCAGCAATGGTCGAGTAGCAAATGCACCTTGAGCATTTCCTACGTTTCCTGACCTCTCATACTCCATGACCTGCTTTGGAGGGAGCGCCCCACTTAACCAACCTCCCAGAATGGCTAACCAAGGTTAGACGGTTTCTTAACCTCGGGTCAGCAAGATCATGGTAAGGTTTATTTGATCGCCAAGCAAGCTAACCATCATGGTCCCTGGTTGAGTTAGCCGTTGGAAAGTCCAACTATGGTCAGGTAGGCCGTTGGGAAAAGATACCTTGGGTTGAGTTAACCGTTAGGATATGGCACTAGGTCATCAACCCAAGAAGGATCCGGTTCACAGGGAAAGGGTACGTGGAGACTCGAAAGGTGAGTTGGACCAATGAGGAAGGACTCTAACCTTCTATATAAGGAAGATCTACTCTTCACCACAGGTAACATACTCAATGGTCTGAATATCCTTGATAGAATGATTATCCTAAAGTCTGACTTGAGCATCGGAGCCTGGTCCCAGAGCCTCCTCCGAGCCAGTGACTAATCTGTGTTGTGTAGGTCCTTGTAGATTGGAACTGTGCGATAACACCTTGTTATGAACAAGAAAAACTAAAATCTATCACACTGGAACTTTGGTGGATATTTTAAATGAGTTTTAGTTAGTGATTGTGTAGAAACGCAACCCTAAAACGATGCAGAAGATAATGGAAAAACAAAACAAACAATGCACACGGATTTTACGAGGTTCGGCAAGGTTGCCTACGTCCCTGGTGAGATGAGATCCTGCTTCACTATCAATGGAGAATAGGGTTACAGCTCTCGTCCTCACACTTCTCAATATTGCTTGCATTACAGAGAAAGAAACCCTCGCTACAAATATATAGCGAAAAAACCCTAATCCGGATTAAACTACAGATTGTTTATTTTCTCATAAAAGAAAAATAAATAAATAAATAAATAAAACAAAAAGAAATAAAAAATAAATTAAAACATATAAGATGCCACATGCCAGATACTTGGGGCCCTCAAGAGAAACTTAAAGTGAGCCAACGGTCAATCTAACCAGTGTTGCCCATTTTTATTTGTATTCATTAAAATATTGGTAGGTTCAAACTTCAAAAATAGCCACTAAGTTGACATGGTCATGAAGGAGAGAGTGAGAGTGAAATATAGAACCAACGTGGAAGACACTTCGCCTTTTTCTACATCATTTCCTTTTAATAGTTTAGCGGTTTAAGTTTCCTACGATGCCAGCTCAACAACCCAAACTACACGCCGGTGTTGACTTTTCTACCCAAAAGACTATCGCACCTTCTTAAAATGTTCTTTCCTACCCAAAAGACTATATAACAGTCTTTTTAAAATGTTCTACATACTCCCTATATAATGGGTTCCTGTTATACCCTT
>CM040964.1:30217429-30323042 GCA_022985045.1 Macadamia tetraphylla
CCATCACCACCTATTTCTATTTATCCATCACCTTCACCTTCACCTCCTCGAACTAAGACCAAATATCCTCCCATAGGTGCCATCTCTACGGTGATGAAGTCTCTGATCTTCTCACCACCTAGCCCTTCATGACCTAAACCTATTCCCTCTTTCATGAAAGGTCAGATCCCCTCTGTCCCTTGGCACCTCCAAATGTTGAAAGATGGATGGTGATAAGGATGATCCCATGGTCCATAATCCGACCCTCAACCTCCTATTAACCCAACATTTGCTCCATTTTCCAACCAAGATCCTAAGCACTTCTTTACTTTGGATGTTCCTCTCAAAATGGGCATCCAAGTTTGTTGATTTTCATGCCGGATTAATCTTGAACTTCTTCAAAAGGTGCTACTTCATGGTTTACGCTAAGTTTATTACAACGAAGTGTTGTTCTCTAGCTCGTCGGATCTTGACAAACACTTCTCCCATTGAAGTTCCATAAGATTGGTGGCCTTGATGATGAGAACCTTAAGCAGATTTTTTGAACTCACTTCCGAACGCAGTGCTGATACTCTCGTTTCTCCAACGAGCATCACCTTGGCATCTGCGATGTCGGATCTTATAGCTTTGCTCTTAACTCTTGACAAACTCGTAATGTCAAGAAAATCGGAAGGAATTACAATCAAAATCGACAAGGTCTCTTACGCATGTGATACTTCTTGGATGAAGATCAAGTGTAAAGGTTACGATCACTCTTGTGATTGTCCTACAAAGCCTTTCCATCTGAAGTTTTTCCACTCCTCAGAAGCACAAAAGCGGTTTCCTTTTAAGCCTTCTCGGTTTAAGCTTTAAACCTCTGGAAATTCCTCGGAAAAATAGTTTTGATGGAAAAACAAATTCTTCTTGCTTCATCTGGAAAGATGGCCATTTTAAAATTGTCCTAATAGTGGAAGGACAAGGTGCTCCATATCTTGCCTCCCTCCATCATGATCCTCTCCAATCTTGACCTTGAGTCTCTGTACTCTCCGGATGGAGAACCCTCGACCTCTCCTTATTTGCTATTGATTACCCGATGATACTCAACGTCCCTCACGGACTCGGACCCGAGTCTTCTTTTTCGAGTCAGGATTCGATCCCCTCTACGGGTTATCCTTTCCTTCCCCCAAGACAAACACCTCTTCCTGTCAATCTATCACCTTACCTCATCTTTCATAACCCTAATCCCGAACCTTATGCTAAACCGTTGTTTAATAGCTTCCTTGTACAGTGCTGCAACAACCATCTTGTCCCCAAAAAGTCCTCCCAAACACTTTACGGAAACCACAGAACCCCTCTCCCTTTTTGCAGCTAATGGTGAAACTTTCTATATAACCCTTGTCCCAAACAACCCATTAGAATCAACTTCTTCCAACCTCTCATTTACCCATGTTATGTTAGGTTCCCCCTTTGTCCGTAAAGACCTCATCCTATTACATTCACACACAAAACTATCATGTGTAAGGAACAAAGCCCTACCCTCTTCATCACTAGAAGGGCGCATCGATCCATGGCGCAGTTTCTTCATTCTTGGCGAAAGGAATCGGCCTTATCAAGTTCCGGCTCCTCTTCTTCACCTTTGTTGATTCAGCTTGGAACTCCATCGGAATGGTCAACCCTCCTCTTCGCTCCTCTCTTTGGATGCCTGATGATTGGGATTGATAAAGGCTTTTCTACCATATAGCAGTTCATCATCTGATCCGGATACTGATTAAGTTGTATTGTATTGTGTTTTGTATCTTATATTGTCAGTATTGGTGTATTATACACCGAATGTATGTATGGTATGAGTATGTATGTATGAGTGTCTGTCTGTATAATTGTATGTTGCTGTATGTATGCCGACACTACCGACATACGGTCCCACATACCATGTGAAGTCCATGTGATGTTAGGTCCCACATGTCTCTTGTATCCTCGTCTATTTAAAGCCTTTCATGAAAGAAGTTTGGGCAGAGCCCCGTTATGACTTACACCCTGACTCGAAGAACCTTTCATGAAAGAAGAATGGTATCAGAGCCAAACCCTTCCTCCTTCTCCGGCTAAGGTCCTTCTCCGGCGGCTGGCTCTACCTGGTTTGAACCTCTGCTAGTTAAAAGGACGTTCTAGGCCACGCTCTATTGCAGGTTACTTCGTGGTTTTGGTTCTCTGGTGACGGAGAAAGAACCCTTTGAGCGATGGGTCTTCAGGCCAAGGAGTGGCCGTCTTTTACCCTGTAACGGCTCGGGTTGATCTGTCTCTGAGAACTTGAACCCCGGGGGTCCTGATCGGCCTCGACTAGTCGTCTTTTTATCTATCTGAGTTTCGCCGGTGAGTTGTGCTGCTCGGATACTGGACTTGCTGCCTCTCTTTTGGTATGTCTCTTTCCCGCCGTTCAACTTCTTCTCGAAGCTCTGCTTCGTCGTCCTCTTCTTCTTCCTCTCGCTCATCTTCTTTTTCTTCCATTGATTCTCTGTACGAGTTTGATTATCTCCCTGAAGATCAGATCATCCCTGCGACTCCATCTCCTCTGTTGAACCCTTATACTGTCTTTCCAAAGAAGAAATCTTCTTCTTCTTCCTAGAAGACTCTTATCGCTCCTCAACGGAAAACCCCACCTTTGAAAGAGTTGGTTCAGGCCTCCCGGTGTGAGTTATATCACATCCCTGCCACTGACAAAGAACAGATGTTTACTTTAGAGATTCCAACAAATCTCATTCCTGATTGGCAAAATCAGGGTTATACCCATCTCCACTTTGGTGCAATCAAATTTTCCCTTTCTTTCCATGGCAGGAAAGGTCTTCCCGTGTTCTCCCGGATCGCCCTCCTTGGTCGCTTTCTGCGGTATGAACATGCCGTGATTGCTAATATTGAGACCACCACGCAGGAACTATATTTCTCACTCTTTACCCTAATTTCAACATAGCCTTAGCAGATCCCCATCTTCCCTCTGCCTTAAAGTTCCAGATCCAAATTTCTGGTACTCCACAGGCTCCTACGGCTTTAGCAGGAACTATCCACTATCAATTGGCTTACCGGTTACAAAATCATGCCTTTGATTTATCAAAAGGCCAACATGAGGATGCTCTTTTCCTCTCTGTGGATTCTGACCATGTTCCAAGCCTCACCTATGTCCCTCGACAAATACCCAGAGATGATCTTTATCGTCTCCTTCCTTCTTCTTGGGTTACGACTTATGAACAACAAATGGCCAACTCACCTGCTCTGTTGAACCACTTGATCTCTGCCCCCAGTTCATCACTCACCCCACCGGTGAGGTTGAAATCAGATTTCCTCCCCCACAACTATTACCTTCCCCTTTTCCTTCTCAGTTTATAGGAATGATTCAAGAAAAAATTCCTGTCAAATCCTTTGATGCTCAGAAACCACTTGTACTATTTCTACGATCCGATCCTTTGGTCATAAGTATTTTGAACTTTGTGATTGTGACGATTGTGTCCAGGACTCTGATGATGAAGTTTATTCCTCTCGTCCCAAAAGAAAGTCTTCCCAGACTATTCTACGAGAACGATATGAGTCGGGAGACCCTACAGTTGGCCCTTTGAGTACTGAAGCCCGTTATCCCTTTATGGTGAAATACGGTGCTCCTCCTTTGGAACCTCCTTATGTTCCTCCTCCTACTCCGGTTTGTAAACCTCCCCCACCTATTCATAAACCTTTTCCAATAGTCCCTCCTTGTTGCATGTATACTCCAGGATCTTCTTCTTCTGCTCCCCTGCAGAATTTTCCTGGTCCTGCCGACTATGGTCCTGATTCTCATGGTGTACGTCATGTATGGAAGGTCAAATCCCCTGTCTTACCCTCTGGACAACCGAAAGAGATTTCTCAGGCTGAAGCAGCTTTAAATTGGCAAAATGAAAATGCCATCGTCCAAAACCAGTACCTTGAACGTATCCTTGCTTCTACCCAGCATACTCACAGCACTGTTGGCAGGCATACTCAATTACTTCAATCTCTTAAAGCTGAGATGGATCAAGTTCATACTGAACTTGCTGGTATTGCTTCCTCGACTGCTGATACGACCCAGGTCTTTGCTCTTATTGGACAAAAAGAGAAACATCTCAAGTTTCTTGAAGCTCAATTGCACAGTCTACAACAAGCTCCACCTCAAGTAGCAACATCCAGTCGACAACAACCTTTACCTTTGGCAGTTCCTACTATATCTTCTCAGGATCCTTTTGCCATATATGCTACCCGGCTTCTCCGGCAGTTGCTTCTCCTAGATCCTTCCCACTTGAAGAACTGAAGGCATTACAGCGTCAGCAACGCAATTTGAAGTCCAGGCCACAGCTTAAACCAGTCCCCTTAGATAAACCTTCTCCTCCACCTTTTCAACCATACCCTATGACTGTAACACATCCTGCACCATCACCACCTATTTCTACTTATCCATCACCTTCACCTTCACCTCCTCGAACTAAGACCAAATATCCTCCCATAGGTGCCATAACTCCTTCTGGTGATGAAGTGCTAACTGATCTTCTCACCACCCTAGCCCTTCATGACCCTAAACCTATTCCCTCTTTCATGAATACAGGTCCAGATCCCCCTCCTGTCCCTTACCCAGCACCTCCAAATGTTGAAGAGATGGATGGTGATCAGGATGATCCCATGGTCCATAATCCTGACCCTCAACCTCCTCTTAACCCAACATATGCTCCATTTTCCAACCAAGATCCTAAGCAGTTCTTTACTTTGGATGATGTCCCTGTCTCAAAATGGGCATCTAAGTTGGTTGATTTTCATGCCTGGATTAATGCTGAACTTCTTCAAGAAGGTGCTACTTCTGTCAGTGTTCTGACTAAGTTTGTTGCTCGACTTCAAGGCAAGCTCAGAGAATGGTATTTAGCTCTTGGTGGTTACAGACAACTCCAGCTTGTTCAACTTCCTGAAGGCCAGTTCATCACAGTTCTATATCAAGAATTTCTTGGTCCTGTCTTGAATGATATTACAAAAGCTCGTGAAGAGTTTTTACAACTGAAGTGTTGTTCTCTAGCTCGTCCAGATCTTGACAAACACTTCTCCCGCATGACAGACAGATTCCATAAGATTGGTGGCCTTGATGATGAGAACCTTAAGCAGATTTTTTTGAACTCACTTCTAGAACCGCTTGGTGCTGATACTCTCCAGTTTCTTCGCAATCAGAACATCACCTTGGCATCCTGCAGTATCAGATCTCTGTATAGCTTTGCTCTTACAGCTCTTGACAAACTCTGTAATGTCAAGGAAATCTGGAAGGAATTACAATCAAAATCTGACAAGGTCTGTTTTGCATGTGATACTTCTTGGATGAAGATCAAGTGTAAAGGTTCTGATCACTCTTGTGATTGTCCTACAAAGCCTTTCCATCATAAAGTTTTCACTCCTCCGAAGCACAAAACGGTTTCCTTTTAAGCCTTCTCGGTTTAAGCTTTAAACCTCCTTTGGAAATTCCTCGGAAAAACGGTTTCTTGGAAAGAACAAGGATTCTTCTTGCTTTATCTGTGGAAAAGATGGCCATTTTGCTAAGAATTGTCCTAATAGTCTCAAGAAGGACAAGGTGCTCCATATGCTTGCCTCCCTCCATCATGATCCTCTCGAGATCTTGACCTTGAGTCTGTACTCTCTGGATGCGAACGTCGACCTCTCCTTATTTGCTATTGATTACCGGATGATACTCCAACGTCCCTCACGGACTCGGACCGAGTCTTCTTTTTCGAGTCAGGGATTACGATCCCTCTACTAGGTTATCCCTTTCCTTCCCCCAAGACAAACACCTCTTCCCTGTCAATCTATCACCTTACCTCATGCTGCAGTAACCCTAATCCCTGAACCTTATGCTAAACCAGTTCATTTAATAGCCTTCCTTGATACAGGTGCTGCAACAACCATCTTGTCTCCAAAAGTCCTCCCAAACTCTTTCTGGAAACCACAAGAACCCCCTCTCCCCTTTTTAGCAGCTAATGGTGAAACTTTCTATATAACCCTTGTCACCAAACAACCCATTAGAATCCAACTTCTTCCAACCCTCTCATTTACCCATGTTATGTTAGGTTCCCACTGTCCTGGTAAAGACCTCATCATAGGTTTTGATGTCCTGAGTCATCTACCCCTTAAATGGACACCCCATGGTCTTGTGTATAAACAACAACTTCTCCCTTGGTCCCCTTTTTCTAACATATTTCTTGCAGGTACAGGTCCTACTCTGTTTGATGAATTTAAAGGAAAACTTCTGCAAACCTCCTGTGCAGATTCACACACTGAGTTCCTGACCAAATGTAATCATCCCCTCTGGCAGAACTCCAAGTTCTTCATCTCCTTACCTTTTAAGAAGAATGAAGATGTCAATCCAACAAAAGCCAGTCATCCGGGTATGACGCCAGAACATTTGACACTTGCTGTACAAGAACTTCAACAACTTCAAGCTCAAGGGTTGTTAGAATCAACTGTGTCTCCATGGGCATGTCAGGCGTTCTATGTGAACAAGAGAACAGAACAAATCCGTGGCAAAATGAGAATGGTGATCAATTATCGGCCCCTCAACTTCTTCTGGCTGATCAGTTCCCTCTACCAACTCTCTCGGCATTATTACTTCAGTTAGCCTCTTCCACTATCTTCTCCAAGTTTGATCTTAAAGCAGGATTTTGTCAACTTGGGATTGTCCCTGAAGATAGGCCAAAGACAGCTTTTTGTGTCCCTGGTTATCATTTACAGTGGACAGTTATGCCGTTTGGACTAAAGACGGCTCCATCAATATTTCAGCGTGCCATGATGCAGATATTTGCTCCCATTCAAGATCGTGCCCTGATCTATATTGATGACATTCTTCTGTTTTCCTCTACACAAGCTGAACATCTATGTCTTATCCAGCACTTCCATCAGATTGTTCAAGACTATGGCATCATGCTCTCCCCAAAGAAAATGCAAATTGGTGTTTCTACCATTGATTTTCTTGGAGTCACTATTACCAAAGGAAAATATGAACTTCAACCTCATATTGCTACAGCTCTCCAGTAGTTTCCTGACGGTCCCCTGACCAAAAATCAGGTTCAGCATTTCCTTGGTATAGTTAATTATATGACAGAGTTTCTTCCTCAACAAATCAAACACACTTCTGTGCTTCATCAACTCTTGAGAAAGAAAGCTCCTCCTTGGTCTTCTGAACACTCAGCAGCTATCTACACTTTGAAACAGCTATCTACAAGACTTCCCTGTTTACAGATTCCTTCTGATGGACGTCGTGTCCTTCAAACTGATGCTAGTGACACTCACTGGGGTGCAGTTCTCCTTGAAGAAGCCCCTGATTCCACAATAACCATTTGTGGTTACAAGAGAGGCTCGTTTAAACCATCTGAAGCTCATTATCATTCCATATTCAAAGAAATTCTTGCAGTCAGACGAGGTATTGAAAAATTCCAGTTTCATCTCATTGGACACAGGTTCCTCATTGAACTGGACATGTCAAGTTTCCCTCGAATGCTTGAATTCCGGCAACACACACTTCCCAATGATCAACTCCTACGATGGGCTCAATGGTTCTCAAAGTGGTCCTTTGACATCAAACACATAAAAGGAAAAGAGAATGTTTTGGCAGACTTCCTTTCGCACCCTACTTCTACCTTCTTTGTAATCCCAATCCTTTACTCATTAACACCAGGTGCCTCTACCTCATCCTCCTCCCAGCCATAACCTTTGTTGTGCTATACCTCCTCACCTTCCTCCTGAAATCCTTCATACTTTAACCTATAAAGCCGTTCTTACCTATAGCAAACATACAACAATTCAACTCTTAGAAATTGCCCTTCGACAAGGTCTCTTTCTTGCTGGTTCTACTTTTCACCCAGAATTTCCCTACCTTACAGTTTTTACCTTTAACTCCTTTTATGACCTCCAAGAATTACCACCTATTTTCAAGTGTATTTTCTGGCATTTATGTACAGCCTACACCATAGCCTTATGTTTACCTCTCCAAGCCATCCAATCCATGTGTATGCGCTGGTGTACACCGTTAGACCCGCATCACCCTAACTTACCTATTTTCCAGTTCTTACAACTCTTTGCTCCTATAAAACTGGTTCAACTGTTTACATCTCTACTCCCATAGTCTGATCCTCCAGATTCCCCGATGCACTACATCACTATTCTATTTCATAGACCTCCAGCCATCCTCCAAATAACTGATCCTCCAGACAACTTACACCCCTGCCATTACATTCACTACACAACAGACTATCATGTGTATGGAATAAAGCCCTATGCCCTCTTCATCACTAGAAGACAGCATCGATCAGCATGGCGACAGTTTCTTCATTCTATGTGCAGAGTAAACGACATCCAGCCTTATCAAGTTCCAGCTCCTCTTCTTCACACTGTTGATTCAGCTTGGGAACTCCATCAGAATGGTCAACTGCCCTGTCCTCGTATCGCTCCTCTACTGGATGCCTATGATGATTGGCTGATTGATAAAGCTGCGTTCTACCCATATAGCAGTTCATCATCTGATCCGGATATTGATTAAGTTGTATTGTATTGTGTATTGTATCTTATATTGTCAGTATTGGTGTATTATATACCGAATGTATGTATGGTATGAGTATGTACGTATGAGTGTCTGTCTGTATAATTGTATGTTGCTGTATATATGCCGACACTACCGACATATGGTCCCACATACCATGTGAAGTCCATGTGATGTTAGGTCCCACATGTCTCTTGTATCCTCGGCTATTTAAAGCCTTTCATGAAAGAAGTTTGGGCAGAGCCGGTTATGACATACACCCTGACTCGAAGAATTAAAGTCCATGTGATGTTAGGTCCCACATGTCTCTTGTATCCTCGGCTATTTAAAGCCTTTCATGAAAGAAGTTTGGGGAGAGCCCGGTTATAACTTACACCCTGACTCGAAGAATGGTATCAAAGCCAAACCCTTCCTCCTTCTCCGGCTAAGGTCCTTCTCCGGCGGCCGGCTCTACCTGGTTTGAACCTCTGCTAGTTAAAATGACGTTCTAGGCCACGCCCTATTGCGAGTTAGCCGTGGTTTTGGTTCTCTGGTGCGGAGAAAGAACCCTTTGAGCGATGGGTCTTCAGGTCAAGGAGGGGCCGTCTTTTACCCTGTAACGGCTCGGGTTGATCTGTCTCTGAGAACTTGAACCCCGGGTGTCCTGATCGGCCTCGACTAGTCGTCTTTTTATCTATCTGAGTTTCGCCGGTGAGTTGTGCTGCTCCGATACTGGACTTGCTGCCTCTCTTCTGGTATGTCTGTTTCCCGCCGTTCAACTTCTTCTCGAAGCTCTGCTTCGTCGTCCTCTTCTTCTTCCTCTCGCTCATCTTCTGTTTCTTCCATTGATTCTCCGTACGAGTTTGATTATCTCCCTGAAGATCAGATCATCCCTGCGACTCCATCTCCTCTGTTGAACCCTTATACTTTCTTTCCAAAGAAGAAATCTTCTTCTTCTTCCTGGAAGACTCTTATCGCTCCTCAACGGAAAACCCCACCTTTGAAAGAGTTGGTTCAGGCCTCCCGGTGTGAGTTATATCACATCCCTGCCACTGACAAAGAACAGATGTTTACTTTGGAGATTCCAACAAATCTCATTCCTGATTGGCAAAATCAGGGTTATACCCATCTCCACTTTGGTGCAATCAAATTTTCCCTTTCTTTCCATGGCAGGAAAGGTCTTCCCGTGTTCTCCCGGATCGCCCTCCTTGACAGTCGCTTTCTTCGGTATGAACATGCCGTGATTGCTAATATTCAGACCACCCTGAACGCAGGAACTATATTTCTCACTCTTTACCCTAATTTCAACATAGCCTTAGCAGATCCCCATCTTCCCTCTGCCTTAAAGTTCCAGATCCAAATTTCTGGTACTCCACAGGCTCCTACGGCTTTAGCAGGAACTATCCACTATCAATTGGCTTACCGGTTACAAAATCATGCCTTTGATTTATCAAAAGGCCAACATGAGGATGCTCTTTTCCTCTCTGTGGATTCTGACCATGTTCCAAGCCTCACCTATGTCCCTCGACAAATACCCAGAGATGATCTTTATCGTCTCCTTCCTTCTTCTTGGGTTACGGCTTATGAACAACAAATGGCCACAACTCAACCTGCTCCTGTTGAACCACTTCAGTCTACTGACCCACAGTTCATCACTCACCCCACCGGTGAGGTTGAAATCAGATTTCCTCCCCCACAACCATTACCTTCTCCTTTTCCTTCTCAGTTTACAGGAATGATTCAAGAAAAAATTCCTGTCAAATCCTTTGATGCTTTCGAAAACCACATGTACTATTTCTCGATCCGATCCTTTGGTCATAAGTATTTTGACCTTTGTGATTGTGACGATTGTGTCCAGGACTCTGATGATGAAGTTTATTCCTCTCGTCCCAAAAGAAAGTCTTCCCAGACTATTCTACGAGAACGATATGAGTCGGGAGACCCTACAGTTGGCCCTTTGAGTACTGAAGCCCGTTATCCCTTTATGGTGAAATACGGTGCTCCTCCTTTGGAACCTCCTTATGTTCCTCCTCCTACTCCGGTTTGTAAACCTCCCCCACCTATTCATAAACCTTTTCCAATAGTCCCTCCTTGTTGCACGTATACTCCAGGATCTTCTTCTTCTGCTCCCCTGCAGAATTTTCCTGGTCCTGCCGACTATGGTCCTGATTCTCATGGTGTACGTCATGTATGGAAGGTCAAATCCCCTGTCTTACCCTCTGGACAACCGAAAGAGATTTCTCAGGCTGAAGCAGCTTTAAATTGGCAAAATGAAAATGCCATCGTCCAAAACCAGTACCTTGAATGTATCCTTGCTTCTACCCAGCATACTCACAGAACTGTTGGCAGGCATACTCAATTACTTCAATCTCTTAAAGGAGATGGATCAGTTCATCTTGAACTTGCTGGTATTGCTTCCTCGACTGCTGATACGACCCAGGTCTTTGCTCTTATTGGACAAAAAGAGAAACATCTCAAGTTTCTTGAAGCTCAATTGCACAATCTACAACAAGCTCCACCTCAAGTAGCAACATCCAGTCGACAGCAACCTTTACCTTTGGCAGTTCCTTCTATATCTTCTCAGGATCCTTTTGCCATATATGCTACCCCGGCTTCTCCAGCAGTTGCTTCTCCTAGATCCTTCCACTGGAAGAACTGAAGGCATTACAGCGTCAGCAACTCAATTTGAAGTCCAGGCCACAGCTTAAACCAGTCCCCTTAGATAAACCTTCTCCTCCACCTTTTCAACCATACCCTATAACTGTAACACATCCTGCACCATCACCACCTATTTCTACTTATCCATCACCTTCACCTTCACCTCCTCGAACTAAGACCAAATATCCTCCCATAAGTGCCATAACTCCTTCTGGTGATGAAGTGCTAACTGATCTTCTCACCACCCTAGCCCTTCATGACCCTAAACCTATTCCCTCTTTCATAAATACAGGTCCAGATCGCCCTCCAGTCCCTTACCCAGCACCTCCAAATGTTGAAGAGATGGATGGTGATCAGGATGATCCCATGGCCCATAATCCTGACCCTCAACCTCCTCTTAACCCAACATATGCTCCATTTTCCAACCAAGATCCTAAGCAGTTCTTTACTTTGGATGATGTCCCTGTCTCAAAATGGGCATCTAAGTTTGCTGATTTTCATGCCTGGATTAATGCTGAACTTCTTCAAGAAGGTGCTACTTCTGTCAGTGTTCTGACTAAGTTTGTTGCTCGACTTCAAGGCAAGCTTAGAGAATGGTATTTAGCTCTTGGTGGTTACAGACAACTCCAGCTTGTTCAACTTCCTGAAGGCCAGTTCATCACAGTTCTATATCAAGAATTTCTTGGTCCTGTCTTGAATGATATTACAAAAGCTCGTGAAGAGTTTTTACAACTGAAGTGTTGTTCTCTAGCTCGTCCAGATCTTGACAAACACTTCTCCCGCATGACAGACAGATTCCATAAGATTGGTGGCCTTGATGATGAGAACCTTAAGCAGATTTTTTTGAACTCACTTCCAGAACCGCTTGGTGCTGATACTCTCCAGTTTCTCCGCAACCAGAACATCACCTTGGCATCCTGCAGTATCGGATCTCTGTATAGCTTTGCTCTTACAGCTCTTGACAAACTCTGTAATGTCAAGAAAATCTGGAAGGAATTACAATCAAAATCTGACAAGGTCTCTTCTGCATGTGATACTTCTTGGATGAAGATCAAGTGTAAAGGTTCTGATCACTCTTGTGATTGTCCTACAAAGAAGCCTTTCCATCATAAGAAGTTTTTCCACTCCTCTCAGAAGCACAAAAAACGGTTTCCTTTTAAGCCTTCTCGGTTTAAACGGTTTAAACCTCCACTGGAAATTCCTCCGGAAAAAACAGTTTCGTGGAAAGAACAAGGATTCTTCTTGCTTCATCTGTGGAAAAGATGGCCATTTTGCTAAGAATTGTCCTAATAGTCGCAAGAAGGACAAGGTGCTCCATATGCTTGCCTCCCTCCATCATGATCCTCTCCAAGATGCTGACCTTGAGTCTCTGTACTCTCTGGATGCAGAACCCTCTGACCTCTCCTTATTTGCTATTGATTACCCAGATGATACTCCAACGTCCCTCACAGACTCAGACCCAGAGTCTTCTTTTTCCGAGTCCGAGGATTCTGATCCCCTCTACCAGGTTATCCCTTTCCTTCCCCCAAGACAAACACCTCTTCCCTGTCAATCTATCACCTTACCTCATGCTGCAGTAACCCTAATCCCTGAACCTTATGCTAAACCAGTTCGTTTAATAGCCTTCCTTGATACAGGTGCTGCAACAACCATCTTGTCTCCAAAAGTCCTCCCAAACACTTTCTGGAAACCACAAGAACCCTCTCCCCTTTTTAGCAGCTAATTATACCTGAACCATAATCTCCCCCCTTTGGCGGCTTTGGCCAACGGAGCTCCCACCCAGCCTACTCATCCGTCCTCTACCATCCCCTCCTCCTCTTCTCCAACCTAATATAACCCTTGGACCTCTGTGTTACCTCTTCCTCTTCTCCCCTACCCTCTCAGCCACCCACCTCTGGACATTCTCTCCACTACCACCCTCTCTCCTCCCTTAACTCCACCCCTTTTGGCCTCTGCCCTTGGGCTTCTTGACTCTGAAATCTATAAATGGCAACGTTGTGTTGTGGGCTCCTTCTTGGGGAGCCGACCACCGTTCGTAGTTGTCAAAACCTCTCTGCTTAAGCAATGGAGACCCCTGTACCCTCTCTTTATTTACATGCTTGACAATAGGGTCTTCGTTTTCAATTTCTCCTCCCTTGAAAATAAATCCTTCGCTTTGGACAGAGGCCCTTGGTTTGTGGGTAAGATGCCCATCTTCTTACGTCAATGGAATGCTCGTAACTCCCTCCATAGCCCTGAGCCTAAGACTATCCCCCTCTGGGTCTCCCTACCGAACTTACCCCTACACTTCTGGTGTGTCAAGGGATTGAGCATTGTGGGATCCATCATCGGCAAGCCCCTTTACTTGGACATTAGAAAAAAAACTATGGATCAACTCTCCATTGCATGCATCTGCATTGAAATATCGGCTAAAAGGATTCTTCACTCCTCTGTTACTGTTCTGGAAGGAGAGGATCACTCATTTGAACAAGAAATATGATACTGCTGGATTCCCCCATGTGCCTATCCTGCAAATGATTTGGTCATTCCACCGTCGGAATCTTTATTAGAAAATCAAAAAATTCTAGGCCTGACAGACCTCTAAACAGTGGCTGTATGCTCGTCTTTGGAAGCGTCTGAGCCTAGAAACCAATCTAAGGCCTCGATCCCTCAGAGAAATCGATCTAGGAAGAATCATAGCCATCTGCTTCCGCCTTCCGTCGCCACTTCTAGCGTCTCTACCCAAGATCTTGATACTGATGGTCCGCTAGTCGATCCTTTGGATAATAACATGTTCTCTGTCCTTGTTTGCCCCTATGAATCCTCAATGCCTAATGCCTTGACTTCACCTCCTGACCTATCGCATCCCCCTCTCCTGTTACCTCGTACCCTGAGCCTTGTAACCTTCCATTGGTTCCTGCTACCTCCAACCTTCCTCCTCTCCTCCCTTGCCTCCCTCTCTCTCTTCCTTGTTGTCAGTTATGAACATTCCACATTCCTCTCCTTTAACTCCTTCTGAGCCAACCAGTCCGATCTAACCTAAACCGCCATTTTTCCCACTCAAACCTTTTATCCTGGTCGAACTCCTAACCAAATTCTCAAAATTCCCCATCGACCACCCCCTCCATCCAACTAACTTATATGACCGACCCACCCATTTAGAACTGCATCTGACCCTAATCGTCACCCAAACCCAAATCCATCTCCCAGCAGCCTAAATCCAGATCCACCATCGTCGAAGCTTACCTACCTCTCCCACCCGACATCTTCTTCTCCTTTTTCTCCCACCACCATCCTTCCTTGTGAGAATTACTCATGGCTCCCCACGCCACCACCTATGTCGTACCTTCTTGGTCCCTACCTCCCTAGTTGGTTCGAGGCTCCCTGGGACCTCTCTCGTCAGATTCGTTACCTACAGGCTCCATCGCCTTGGAAGGCGCCAGCATCGATTCGTCATCATCAACCTTACTATAAGTCTATAGTGCCTTCGCCTATAACCTTGCTGCTCCTGCTCCAACTTCGGATAGGTCATTGCCTACAATTCTGCCTCTCCCTCCGATGGTCACCACTACTGATGCCCTAAAGTCTTCCACTGGGGGTACCGTTATCTCCTCTAATTTTACCTCCATTGGCCCTACTGTCTCTCACAACCCTTCATCGGCCATCCTCTCTTATGGCGCCTTGCTTCTACATGCCTTAGAAGGCGTCATCACCGACCTTCTCATCTCGACTTCAATAACTTCTGCCCCCATTGCTGCTGCCTCCATCTCTAGGACCTCCTGTGGCCCCTTGCTACCCCTGTGCATCTCGCCTTTGAAGGCATATACCTCAGTTGGCTCGGTGCTCCTCACCTATAGGCCCCTGCTGTTCTGGACAGAGACTCCTCCTTGGGAATTCCATTACAAATATATTGGGCTCCTCCCATATTGGCATTTCCCCTCATAGGAACATAGCTTACTTAGCTGGTTCATCCCCTACCACCAAACACCATTCTACCTTCCTTGCTCCATTCAAAACCCCTATAGCTGTCATTCCGAAAAAGACCATGTCTACCTTCCATCGCTCTTTGGGTCTCACCAAACATAAACCCACTACCACCCCTGCCCTCCCCTCTGCGAGAGTATTCTTACAGGACTAAGTCCAAACCTACCCCCCTCCAGCTCCACTGAGCCTTTGTTGCCCACCCCCTCCTCCTAATGATTCCTTGGACTATTTGGAATGTTAGAGGTCCTAACTTCTCTGCCAAATAAGCCTCCATCTACTCCCGCATCAAATCTTCTAAAGCTATCATTTGTTGCCTCCTTGAAACCAGAGTTCGTAAAGCTAATGCCCCTCGTATTACTACTTCTGTTGCTCCCTCGTGGTCCTTCATTTCCAATTATGCCCATTCCCTCAATGGTCGCATCTGGATCTTTTGAGACCCTCTCCATACTCATATCTCCCTACTCGCCTCTTCATCCCAAGTCATCCATTTCTCCTTCTTTTAACACTCGGGCTCCCCCCTCTCCTCCACTGTCTATGCCCATAATTGGGCCCCCCTCTCCTCAACCAATGCCAACTCCATCCTTAAGCCCTCTCAACTTCTCTCTTGCTGAAGAAGAAAAGGTGGCAGCCCTGGATCTCTCCTTCTGCCTGGCCCAGGAAGAATCCTTCCTCCATTAGAAATTCAGAATTCAATGGCTGGAGCTAGGTGACTCCAACACGGCCTACTTCTATTGCTCCCTCAAAGCCTGAACCAATGCCAACTCCATCCTTAAGCTAACCTCCCGTATAGGCTTGGATCTCACCTCCCTCAATGACATCAAAGCGAAAGCAGGCTCCTACTTTGATGATCTCTTCCACCCTCCATCCACCTCTTCCTCACCCTCCCACCCAACTCCCTCAATAAATTCGTCCCTGACCACCTTTTACCTTCCCTTCAAACTATTCCCTTAGATAAGGAGATCCTCTCTGCTATCCTCCATCACAAGTCCAACAAAGCCCCAGGTCCGGATGGCTTTAGTATGGACTTCTTCTCCACTTGTTGGCACATCATTTGGGATGACCTCATCTTTGCCATCCAGAGCTTCTTCCTTAATCCCTCCCAAATCTCTAGCATCAACCACTCCTTCCTTTGCCTAATCCCCCAAAAGGATGAGTATGACAGACTTCAGACCCATTTCCCTTTGTAATCTTCTTTACAAGTTTATTGCCAAGATCCTAGCCAATAAGATCCAGAAGGTAATTGATTCTCTTGTTAGCCCTAATCAGTCTGCCTTCATTGTTGGAAGAAGCATCTCGGATAATATCATCCTTTGCCATAAGCTTCAATCGTAAATTCCACTCCCCTAAGGCATTTGACTCGATCAGCTAGGATTTTATCTCCTCTGTCCTCCTTCAAATGTCCTTCCCCCCCTCCTTTGTTCACTAGGTTTACTCCTGCATTTCCACCCCCCGATTCTCTGTCCTCCTCAATGGGAGCCCCGCTGGGTACTTCTCATTTGCAGTTAGCATCCATTAGGGATGCCCCCTCTCCCCCTTCCTCTTCTCTTTTGCCATGGAAGTTCTCTCTAGCTCTATTCAATCCACCACTGACCACCACCTTATTTCTCCCATTCCCAAGTGTAAACCCTCAAGCTTACCCATCTGGCTTTCGCTAATGATCTCATGATCTTCTCCAAAGCTGACCCGACATCCATCTCTAATATCATGTCCTCCCTTCAAGCCTTTGAGTGCCTCTCTGGCTTGAAAATCAACATTCTTAAATCCATTCTCTTTCTTTCGGGAGTCTCGGGTACCTGTCGAGCTCACTTGCTTGGCATCTTTGGATTTACCCAGGAACACTTCTTGTCAAATATTTAGGTCTCCCCCTATCTCCTCTCCCATTCT
This sequence comes from Macadamia tetraphylla, assembly GCA_022985045.1. Taxonomy (NCBI): domain Eukaryota; kingdom Viridiplantae; phylum Streptophyta; class Magnoliopsida; order Proteales; family Proteaceae; genus Macadamia; species Macadamia tetraphylla. The sequence goes on from CM040964.1 coordinate 30,234,426, forward strand.
TGACTCCATCAGGAAATAGCTTCACCTTTAGAAAGGCAAGCTCCTCTCCTATGCGGGTTACCTTGTTCTCATCAAATCTGTCCTCCAATCCCTCTACCTATATTGGTCAGGAATTTTCCTCCTCCCTTCTTCCACCTCCAATGCCATCGATTCTCTCCTTTGTGCCTTCCTTTAGAAAATGGAATGAGACCACTCGTTTCCTCCACCCTATGAGCTAGTCGAAATTTGCTGCCCCAAATTTGAAGAAGGTCTGTGTCTTCGTAAAATTAAGGATATAAACTCGGCTACTATTCTTAAGCTTAGCTGAAAAATCATCTCCAAGCAGAAGAGTATTTGGGTCTTGGATCTACTCGCCCCCCCTTCAAATGAGACTCTCTTTGGATTGTCTCCCCCCTGTTGATGCTTCCTGGATCTGGAGATGTATTCTTGACACCAGGCCCCTTGCCCTCCCCGCTATCTCTTGTTCCATTGGCAATGGTCTTTCCACCTTGCTTTGGCTTGACCCTTGGCACCCCATAGGCATTCTCCTCCCCCAGTCTCCCCTAGAATCATTTCCTCTATTGGTTCGTCTCGCTCTGCCAAAGTCACCTCCATCCTCTCGCCTATTGGCTGGGCTCCTTCCCCTCTCCCTCCCCCTTTCCGGACCTCTAGTCTTCCCTCCCCCATCCCTCCTGGACACCGAGGATTATAGGATTCCATTAAGTGGCTTCCTTTCCCCTTGGGTCACTTTTCCTCTACCTTAGCCTAGAATTTTTCCCACTCCAAAGATCCTCTTACGCCTTGGCGTAATCTCATTTGGTTTAAAGGGCACATCCCATGTCATAGCTTTATCGGCTGATGAGCTCTCTCCTACTGTCTTCCAACTCAGTCTTTCCTTAACTTCTGTCACATCCAGTTCTCTCCTCCTGTTGTTTGTGTTGGTATGGTACTGAAGATGTTGACCACCTTTTCTTCCCTTGTTGGCCCTCCACCCATCCCATCCTTTCCCTCCCCTGCGAATGGATCTAGGTAGACATAACCTATAGTGGCTCCACCATATGTGATACTATTGGGAAACTTACATTTTGTGCCACCATCAACCACCTTTGGATGGAAATAAATCTTTGTAGATGGACTACTAATTCCTACTCCTTGGAAGGGATTTGGAAGGCCATCTACTTTGATGTTTCCTTTAAAGTTAGATCTCTCATACACCGTTCGGTTTGTGATACCTGAAGGAATAGGCTCATTATTGTCTCTTGGGGTCTTTCTTCTTCTTTCACCTCCCCCCAGTGGTTGTCTCCCATAGCTAGTGTCATGACTTGTTATCCCTTGTGGTTTGGTTCTCCCCCTCCCTTTGTGAATTTTGTAGTTTCGGTTTTTTCTGTTCCCCTCGGGTTGGCTTCTCCTTGTTGGCTTAAGCCCCCCCTTTTTCCCTTGCAAATTCTTTCTCTCTTGGTAATAAATTATTTATTAATCCAAAAAAAAAAAAAACATAAGACAGTTCCAAATGTACCCCTAATACAAATTTTCTAACACTCTCCTCCTCAAGCTATAGAATAAATATCATACATTCCCAGCTTGCATATGAGGGCACTGAACTGGTGAGGAATGAGCCCTTTGGTGCCAATTGATCACCTATCCTTACAAAGGGTGTGCAGATATTATCAGAATCAATCGTCTCCTTGATGAAATGCCAGTCTCCTTCAATGTGCTTTGTTTTATAATGTTGTACTGGGTTGTGAGCAATGTTTATTGCTGCTTTGTTGTCACAATAGAGTCTCGTAGGTCCTTCAGTGTCATACACAACTCAAGAACCAACCAATGCAGCCGAGTGAGCTCACAAACAGCATGAGTCATTGCTTTGTACTCAGCCTCTGCATTGGATCTAGCCCACAAATGTGCAATAAGCGGACTAGCCCAATCTGCATCGGAATAACCTTCAATCCTCAAGTGATTGTTCTGGAATATAAAAGTCCTTTTCTTAGAAAGGAATTTAAGTATTTGAGGATACAGTACACAACATCCAAGTGCCCACTCTTGGGTGCATGCATAAACTAGCTCACAACTCCTACTGCATAAGAAATGTCTGGGCAAGTCAAAGACAAATAAATCAGCTTCCCCACTAACCTCTAGTATTTCCCTACATCAACAAGGGAAGGGCCTTCCTTCTCCCTTCTATGGTTTGGCCACCATGGCTACCCCCTTGGAGGGGACTACCCTCGCTTCGCTTGGCCCCTCTTCCCTTCCCAATCCTTCGCCAACCTCCTCCCTCATCTCCAACCCATTTTCACCCCCCAAATTTAGGATAATGCTTATAGTCCTCTTCTTTGAAACACTCTGCTCCCCAACCTACTGAAGGCCTTTATCTTCATTTTGTCCCACCATCCCAACTGGGAGATTCTCTAATTGCTAAGTGCCCAGAGGGCCTTCTGAACTCTTAAGCTTCCCATTGGAGCAATTCTCTAATCATTTATTTTCTTAGTAAAAGGCTCCCATTCCATCTTATAAAACTTTCCTTCCCAAAACAATGGAGGCCATCTAGGACGGTGGAAACTTACCTCCTAGATCACGGTTTCTTTATGTTCAAATTTTTTGAGGAAAGTGACAAAATTCGATACCTAGAAGGGGGCCCCTGGCTGGTGGGTCACAAACTTGTATTCTTCTGCTCCTAGAATAGGCGTTTGTTGCTTAACCATATTAGTTATTCAACCATCCCTCTGTGGGTTTCAATGCCTAGTCTTTATCTCCACTTCTGGTGTGTCGAAGGACTAAGTACAATGGGTCTGTACTGGGTGTCCCCCTCTGCTCTGATGCTAGAACAAACAAAAAGAATTGGTTGGCTTATGCTCGTATCTGTGTGGAGGTTTCTACCTCTGAAGCCCTCCCCTCCATCTCTGTCCAGGATGGGGAATCATTCAACTTCCAATAGCCCATAGCTTACGAGTGGCATCCTCCCCAATGCCTTTGTTGTAAGGTATGCAGTTATGACACAAGTCTGTGTATTCAAAAACCTTTGGCCAGAGAAGATGGACCTGATATGCTCTCTAATCCCATTGGGCCTATGTACAATGGGATTGATCTGTTATGTCCATCTCAAGTCTTCGCCTTTCCTTGCCTGCCCCGGCGAGAGGAAGAAGACCTAATTGGAGACTCAACCGTAATCCGACCCCCTCTTTGGCTATTGCAAAAGACCCGCTGGTTCCTGAGGATCCTTTGCCCTCTGGGCAAAACCAATTCTTGATTTTGTAGTCTAATGTGGAGGACCAGGAGCAATTGGATCCTATTGATAAGACTGCTGGAGATTTCCTATCTCTGAGTCCTCTTGGAGAAACCATCGCTACAAGCAACTCCTCGGATTCGTCCTCCTCTGATGAAGACTCCTCAAGCTCTGTTGATTCCTCAGAGGTTGAATCTTCTGAAACTAAGGCTTCGTCCTCGTGTGAAGACTCTGATGATGACTCACCTACTATCGCCTCTCCTAGTGATGATGAGAATCTGTTGGAATTGTTGCATCCAGAGCCTTCCCATTTTGATGAATACTTATAGGAGATCTCCCCCACCACTTTGTCGGCTTCCACTAAGGTGGCCCCCACTGCAATTGGCAGCGAACCTTTTGGCATCTCTTCTCCCAACAGCCCACCAAGTGTTTTAGTCTCGGGTCAATCCTCAGGCCCATTATTGACTTCTATCCCTCTAGCCCACGAACCTGTCCCCCCTCTCCCTGGGTCTTCCCCTCCTCTGAGCCAACCCATCTCCAAATCTATTGCATCTCATGGTTCTATCCATGATCCAACCAATAAGGCCACTTTAAAACCATTTTCTTCACCCAGCATCCTCGTCCCCCCAAAACCAAAGAACCTTACCTCCACCTATAAAAAATCTAAGAGAATTTCGAATGCGTTGCCTGCCCCATCCATTGCCCGCCCTTTTCTTTCCCCTACCCCCTAACCCTCAGTCGTATCAGAGGCATAAGTAAATCTCACCCCCCTCTGTCTTGGCTGCCGCCTCCCTTGGAGCAAGAGATGCCCCTTCCTCCTCTGACTTGATGTCTCAGGGCCTCGTGTGGAACATCAGGGGAGTAAACTCCCCCCAAAACCATGTTGTTGTTCGTCTGTTATTAAAAGATTCCCATCCAGCTTTTTGTTGTTTGTTTGAAACCTATTTGAAAGAATCCTCTCTATCCGGGTGGCTTCCTCCATTACCCCGGGATGGTCTTTTATCTCTAACCATTCTCATCACCTAAATGGCCGTATCTGGTTTCTTTGGGACCCTCATAAGCTCTCTATTTACCTCATTTTGGCTTCCTCTCAAGTTATTCACCTTTCCATTTCTGACCCTGCATGTAATTTCTCCTTCTTATTCTCTGCTATCTATGTTTCCAATTGCATTATGGACAGGGACATTCTCTGGAGTGATCTCCACTCCATTGGTAATCAAGTTGGCTCTCATCCGTGGGGCATTGTGGGGACTTCAACGTAGTCCAATTTACCCACGAAAAACAAGGTGGGGTTCATCTTAACTCTACTAGTACTGAGGCCTTTAACGATTATATCGAGTACCTTGTCATTAATGATCTCCGATGGTCCGGTATAAAGTTTTCTTGAAATAATAAAAGATATAGGTCTTCTTGCATTGCTTGCAAGCTTGATAGGATGATGGTTAATGAAGCATGGCTTTCCTCTTTCCCTTCTTCCAATGCCACCTTCGAGCCTCCAGGCATTTCTGACCACAGTCCCATCTCCCTCCTCATCTAGCCTTGTACCTTTTCTGGTCCCAAACCATTTAAATTTTCAATGTGTGGACCTCCCACCTGGATTGCCTTCCTATTGTTCAATCTGCCTGGCTCAAGCCTATCTATGCCTTTTCCACCCCTCTTATTACTCTTTCAAGGAAGCTAAAAATGTTAAGGAGGCCCTTAAGAATTAGAATACTAACTCCTTCAGGAACATTTCTTCCCTTGTTTTAGATTGCAGGAATAAGTTGGCTTTTGTCCAGTTCCATATTCAGTCTGATCCTCTTAACTCTGAGTTGGTTGCTGAAGAGAAATTGGAATCAGAAAACCTCTCAAGGTTGCTGGAAAGTGAGGAAAGCTTTCTTAAGCAAAAATCTCGCATCAATTGGCTGAAATCCGGGGATTCTAACTCCTCTTACTTCCATTGCTCTTTGAAGGCCAGGAATAACATTAACCACATTCCCAAGCTCACCTCCTCAAATGGAGTCTAGGTTCACAAGGTTGATGATATCAAAGAGGTTGTGGTGAACCATTTCAGAAGTTTGTTTAATCCTATATATTCTCCAGTTGTGCCCATTCCCGATGGTCTCATCTCAAATCTTTTTGAGAACATGGCCCATCTGCTTTAGGAAATTCCTTCTGATGAGGAGATTAGTGCTGCTATCTAGTCCCACAAAGCTAACAAAGCCCCCGGCCCAAATGGATTTAGTATGGGATTTTTTAACTCAGCTTGGGATATAATTAAAGAGGATTTGATCAAAGCAGTCAAAATTTTCTTCTTCAATCCGGATGAGGTAAAGGGAATCAGTCAAACCTTCCTATGTCTTATTCCCAAAAAAGATGGAGCTGATAATATGAATGACTTCAGACTGATCTCTCTATGCAATCTCTTGTACAAGTTTATTACCAGGATCCTTGCTAATAGACTTAAGATGCTGGTGGACTCCACACTTAGTGACAATCAGCCTACTTTCATTCCTGGAAGAAGTATTGGGGATAATATTCTACTTTATCATAAAATTGTGAGAGGTTTTGACAGAAAGGATCATCCCCCTATAGCCCTCATGAAGATAGATATCCATAAGGCATTTGACAGCCTTAGATAGGACTACATAATCTCAGTTTTCAACAAGATGGGATTTCCGCTGAACTTCACCAATTGGATACATCTTTGCATTTCCTCTCCCCGCTTCTCTATTTTGGTTAATGGGAGCCCGGCCAGTTTCTTCTCCTCTACTGCAGGTATAAGATAGGGTTGCCTTATATTTTTTGCCTGGCAATGGAAGTCCTATCCAGAAGTTTGCAATCAGCTTTGGATTTGAACCATATCCCCCATCCCAAAATTCAAGGCCTTAAGGTTGAATCACCTTGCTTTTGCAAACGACTTGAAGATATTCTCCAAAGCTGAGGGCCCCTCCTTGGATGCTATTATGCAGTGCCTCGATCTCATTGCCATGATGTCAGGTCTCTAGACCAATCCGGGGAAATCTTTCATCTTCTTGGCTGGGATTTTGAATGATTCTAAAGTTCTTTTTATGGGGAAGACTGGTTTTAACCTGGGATCTCTTCCTGTCAAGTACCTGGGGCTACCTTTAATTCTGGTTCGGCATACTACCCACCACTGCTCTCTCATGCTTGATAATATCAGAAAGCGGCTTCAATTATAGAAAGGAAAACTTTTATCTTTCGTTGGCCGGTTAGAGCTGATTAGATCTATCCTCCAAGCATCTTACATTTACTGGTCAGGAATTTTTGGATTGCCTAAATCCATAATTTCAAAGCTGGTATCCATTTTTGCCTCATTTCTCTAGAAAGGGTGTGAGACCTCTAGATTTCTCCGCCTTCCCAGTTAGGCTGCTATTTGTCTTCCCAAGAAGGAAGGAGAGCTGGGTCTGAGGCACATTAAAGATGTCAATATTGTAAGAATCCTAAAGCTTATTTGGAATATTATTACTAAGAAAAAGAGCATTTGGGTTCTGGACGGTCAGAATCCCCTCGGATGCCTCTTGGGTCTAGTGCAAGATCATATCCTTCAGACCATTGGCTTCCAGAGTTATTTCCTACCGTATTGGGGATGGATCCCCCATTTTCTCTGGCTTGATCCTTAGCACCCAATGGGGACTCTCTCTCTTGCTATCAATGCCCGATCCATCTACAGTTTTAGGCTCCCAAAGCAAGTCATGGGCTCCTCCATCATATCTTCTGGTGCTTGGGACCCCCGTCTCCTGGTTCAGATCAGTTAGCAGTTGCCTGGAACTCTTTGCCTGTCCTCCCTCACGCCGTCCAAGGAAGTAAGGACATTATTGTTTGGAACCATTCGTAGAATGGCTATTTTAGTTCCAAGGCTGCTTGAGACTCTGTCAGGCTCTATGGCCCCTCCGCTCCCTAGCACAAGCTTATTTGGTTCAACACCATATCCCTAGGCAGAGCTTCATAGCTTGGAGGGTCTTCTTGAGATGCCTCCCCACACAGAGCTTTCTTTTACAGAGAAGAATCCCCGTCTTGCCAGTCTGCTACCTTTATGGATCCGATACTGACCTCTTTTTTTAATGCCCCATTTATTCCTCTATTTAGAAAATGGTTATCTCTAAATGCTGGCTGGTTAATAGAAGAATCCTTCCTTTCCAAAGGGAGTGGATTTGGATGGATATAACATTCCAAGGGAAGACCATTTGTGACCTCGTGGCCAAGCTCACCTTCTGTGCAACCATCAACCAAATCTGGATGGAGAGAAATAATAGGAAATGGAACTCCAATTCCCATCCTCTTAGAAGAATTTGGAGCTCAATCTTTTTTTTTTTTTGTAAAAGCTAAGATTTTAAATGTTTCTTTATCTTGTCCCCCCTCCCCTAGAAATTATCACATTGTTTCTTTCTGGGACCTCCCTCAATCTGTGATCAGGAACCTGGATCTCCTTTGAAGTCTGGGGCCTCTGTCTTCTTCTCCCTCCCCCATGGGGGCTATATATTTTTTCTCTCTTGGCAATGAATTTATTTATTCACACAAAAAAAAATAAGGAAGGACCACAATCCTCTCCTAGCTTATGATTCTGCTCAATAGGAGAACTTACCGGTTTGTAACCCAGTATTCTGTTTCCTTCACAGATCTAGAATAAATTTTCTCTGGCATATATTGATTCCCTTCTTAGACCTTGACACTTCAATACCTAAGAAATGTTTCAAGTGTCCTAGATCCTTAATCTCAAACTGTTTAGCCAAATAAGCTTTCAGCGTAGTTATCTCCTTATTATCATCTCCAGTTGCCACAATATCAACATACACAATCGATTGCTATGATGGTGCCATTACCTCTTCGGGTAAATAATGTGTGGTCTGCTTGACTCTAGGAATATCCATTTTTTAGAATGGCCTGTCTGAACCTCTCAAATCAAGCCTTTGGTGACTGCTTTAGACCGTAAAGTTGCTTCTTTATGAGACACACCTTACCATCGGTTGCCGGAAACTTGAAGCCAGGAGGGGGCTACATATGCACTTCCTCCTCTAAATCTCCATGGAGGAAGGCATTCTTCACAACTATCTGATATAAGGGCCAATCTCTGTTTACTGCCACATATAAAAGAACTCTTATAGGATTATGTTTAGCCATAGGAGCAAAGGTCTCCTGATAATCAATTCTATACACCTGACTGTACCCTTTAGCCACCAATCCTGCCTTTTACCTCTCAATAGTACCATCTGATTGGTACTTGATCGTATAGACCCATCTTTATCCAACTGAGATTCTCCCCCTAGGAAGGTCAACCAGTTTCCAAGTACAAACAGTTCTTCTCAATAGCCATCATTTCCTCTGACATGGCTTGTTTCCACTTAGGGTTTGACATAGCCTTAGTAATAATTTTTAGAATTGAAGCAGAAGAAAGAGCAGTTGTAAAAACAACACCTATAGGAGAGAGAGCATCATAGGAAGCAAATTGGATGATAGGATTAGTACAAGCTCTCTTACCTTACGAACAACAATAGGAAGATCCAACTCCAAATGAGGAGAGAAGATGTTACCTAACTGAGGAAGGGGAAGCTCAGGATGTGGATTCAAAGAGGACTCTTGGCAAGTCTTCTTTGCCCTTATTATGTACACGATAACAGGTGCCTTCTTTGTATAAGGTTCATCCATAGTAGTAACATCATCTGCCTCTTTATTTTTACCAATATCAAAGGAAAAAAGAGTAAGAGGCAATGGGGTAAGAAATGGAATGGCGTCAGCAGCCTTTTCACCTTCATTTCCATTCTCCCCCTGAAGAGGATGTTGATGAGGTGCAAAGTAAAGGACAGACTCAAGAAAGGTGACATCTTTGAAAAGAAATCGCCTACGACGTGAAGGGCGATAACACTTGTAGCCTTTGGTGTGGAAGAATACCCAAGAAAGAGGCATTTTAGAGCCTTGGGATTAAATTTGGTGCGAGAGTATTTGTTAACATGCATATAAAAAACACAACCAAATATACCTTGGGAGGAAGAGTGTAAGTAGAAGACTGAGGAGATAAGAGTGTCATCGGGTTTTGAGACCCAAGGATTTTAGTAGACATATGATTGATGAGGAAAGCCATAGCAAGAACAGCTTCAGACCAAAAGGTTTTAGGAACATGCATACCAAATAAGAAACTTCTACCAACTTCTAACAAATGGCGATTTTTCCTCTCAGCTACCCCATTCTGTTGGGATGTATCAACACAAGTAAGCTGATGGATAATAATATCATTGTAGTAAAAAAGTTTTGTAAGCCACCATACATGTACCCCCCTTTATCAGACTGGACAATTTTGATCCTAGTTTCAAACTGAATATGGACCATTTGATAGAAGTTTTTGGAGGCATCATAAACATCACTCTTATGCTTTATAAGAATGGTCCAAGTACAACGAGAAAAATCATCTACAAAGGAAACAAAATAGCGATAGCTAAATAAGGAGGTAGTGGGATAAGGTCTCTAAACATCAGTATGCACAATATGAAAAGGAATAATAGATCTATTACCATGATAGGGATAAGATGAATGACAATGTTTAGCAAAAGTACATAGTTCACAATGAAATACATGAATAGAAGAAAAAGATGTAAACAAATAAGGGAACTATTTCCTTATAAAATAAAAGATGGAAGTCCCGAATGCTGATGCCAAAGCATCACAGCGTCTATAGAGCTAACATCACTACGGCCACATGCATAAGACTGCGGCTCAAGACGGTATAGGCCACCCTCCTCACGTCTACTGCCAATAATCCTCTTCGTCCCCAAATCATGAAAAAGGCAATAAGAAGGAAAAAAATATGATGTAATAATTTAAGGTTTTAGTTAAAGTGCTCACAGACAATAGGTTCAAGGTAAGGTTAGGGATATGAAGAACATAAGCAAGTGAAATGGAAGAGGTAATTGGGATACTGCCTTTACCAGAAATAGAGGAGAAAGTACCATTAGCTACCCAGACCTTATCCTTACCAAAGCAAATGGAGTGGGAATCATAGTAATGGGACGTACTAGTCATGTGGTCAGTGGACCAAAGTCGATGACCTATGACGGAGCTGTGGAAGGTGCAAAGGTGGTGACATGCATAGTAGAAGCTGAGGCATCCTGTGAGGTAGATGGGCTATCAAGCTGAGACATGAACCAGTGAAGCACTGCAATATCATCCCTAGAGGAGCTGGTATCTGTCAGTGCAGGGCCTCTAGTACAGTCTCTATCATAGTAGTATAGGCTATAGACCCTCCTCTGCGGCCACCATGTGTGCTAGTAGATCCATCACGTGTACTAGGACAGCTATAAAGGACCCAGCACCTCTCTCAAGTGTGACTAAGTTTCCCATAATGATCACACTGTTGTCTATCCCTGTCATCTCCATGGGATGACCCTTGACCTCGGTCAGCCTCCACGTCATTCTCTGAGTAGTGGAGGAAAAGGAAGAACGCTTAAGTGAAGGTGTAGAATCCATAGCACCTCTCTTAGTTCCTCACCTAGGAAGTAGCTACACACCTCAAGTGTAAATAGGTGTGACTAGCCCAAAATCTGTATCTGGATCTACTCATAATCTGAATTTAGTGCACCTAGAAGAATCAGAACACGCTCTCTTTCAAAAGATCTATAGACCTTGGCTTGATCATTAGAATTGGTCAAATGAAGATCTCGGTAATGATCATACTCCTCCTAGAGTCCCATAACAGTATTATAGTAGCAAAAAATGGACTTAGTTCCCTGCTTCATGGAGAGAGCTTGTTGAAGAAGTTGGTAGACTTTCATAGAGTCAACTACCTTGTCATAGGTCCTAGAGACACTATCCCAAATATCCTTGGCAGTTTCCTTCCTTATAAATCTCATACCTATCTCGGGTTTTATAAAGAAGAGTAGCCAAGTCATATCAGTAGAGTTTGCAGTCTCCCATTCTGGTACCCTGGATCTATGATAACGGGAGCCTTGATAGCCTCAGTAATACACCCTAGCTTCCCTCTACTCCACAGGGATAGCTTCACTGAGTGTGACCAATCCAAGTAGTTGGTACTATCCAACATCACAAGAGAAATCTGGGTGTTAGGATTGTCAAAGACAATCAAACTGGGGTTGGTACTACTCGACCCACCTGATGCAACTTTTAGAGGTTCCATAAAATCACACATAATGTAAGGATACTCCTCAAACAACACCAATGGAGATCTAAACCAAGGGGGATACACAAGTCCCAAATATTGTCTTCTTAGAACTTGAAAAAAAATTCTAGCAAGCTAAAAAGGAATGAAATCTTTATAAAACATCAATAAAGCTCACTTCCAACTGTGGAGCTTCATCCCAATAGTATAAACAAATATTATAAAGCCAAGTACAACCATCATAAGCAACCAAATCACATAGTTCTCATCATTTTAGGCAAAAAAGGGTTCACAGGACTGAAAACCGATACCTGGGCACTTAAGAATGAGTTGTGCTCCTACACCTCTCCAAGGTAGTCACCGAGATTTAGAGTGGTTAAAGGACAACCTTGGGTGACTCTATCCAGCCCAGCCACCAGCCCAACTGAAATTTGAGAGAGAAAAAGAGGGTCGATTCCCAAGCTAGCAATAAAGCTGGGAATGACTTCAAATTGCTGTGTGGACTTCAAACAGCCTTTGTAGGCCTTCAATCACTCTCCAAGAACCTTCAACTTGCTTCTAGAACACCATCAAGTCTTCTTTTGGAATCTCTTTGCATAGTATGGCCTCTATTAAACCCTAGAAAGCAAAAAAGGGTCTAAAAGAAACTCAAAGAATGAGTAGGAGGAACCTTGGTCGACTCTCAAACCCCTTTACCTCTAATACCAAGTTGGAAGTTAGGATATTAGGGTTAAAAAGGAAGAAGATGAAGAGAGAGGAAGGGAGAAGAAGGAGAGACGTTGAGAGAGGAGAGTGATAAAAAGGGGCAAAACATGAATGAGCTCTCAAGCTTATCTCACCAATATTAGATTCAAATATTGTTTTAGAGAATTACATATTCCTCCCTAAGGGAGGTGAAAGAGAAATTACATATAAGGACAACTTAACATAAGACAATTCCAAATGTTCCCCTAATACAAATATTCTAATAGTTCCTAACCCGCCGGTGGAGTGTTTTCTACTCTAAATACTCTACTATGCTACCCCATAAGTTGTGGTGGGTTGATTACCACTGTGGGGCTAGTTTGGAGTCCCTCTATACACCAGTGTGTATATGTGGTGCAGCTGTCGATTCGATGATTGAGTCATGTCAATATTATCGCACTGCATCCTGGTCTTTCTTTGTCAATTATTCTATAATTTTAGCCAATGAGAGTGGCTCCCCCTTCCTTTCCCCATAACCTGACCTGATATGTCCAACCCCCTTCCTTATCCCACCAGCATCCTTTAACCTCTCCCTCCCACCCCTCACTTCCAAGCCTCCACCCCCATCCGAGCCTCTAGGCACCACCCGCTTCCTTCTCCTTCTACTTCCCTTCCCTCCTTAGAACATGTCCCTCCCTCGCCTCCTCTTCATCCCCTCGACAAGCCCTGGGTCTCCATTATCAGCCCCTCTCCTACCTCCTCTCGGAATGGTTTACCTTTGTTTTTTATACCTCTCACTATCATTGACGACAAAAAAGTTGGTCATTGCCCTACTGGTCTTCTCAACCCCGATATTGACAAATGGAAACTCTGTATTCTCGGTCATTTTATAGGCAACACGCCCCTGTTTAGCATCGTCAAGGCTTCCCTCAAAACTCAGTGGTGCCTCTCTTATCACTTGGATACTTTCTTGCTTAACAATGGGATATTCATTTTTAAGTTCTCCATAGTCTCAAACTTGCTCTTCGCTTTTGAAGGAGGTCCCTGACGGATTGGGAATAAATCGATTTTTCTCACTAAATGGGACTTCCCTTCCCTCCTTAGAACATGTCCCTCCCTCGCCTCCTCTTCATCCCTCGACAAGCCACGGGTCTCCATTATCAGCCCCTCTCCTACCTCCTCTGGAATGGTTTACCTTTGTTTTTTATACCTCTCACTATCATTGACGACAAAAAAGTTGGTCATTGCCCTACTGGTCTTCTCAACCCCGATATTGACAAATGGAAACTCTGTATTCTCGGTCATTTTATAGGCAACAGGCCCCTGTTTAGCATCGTCAAGGCTTCCCTAAAAAAGCAGTGGTGCCTCTCTTGTCACTTGGATACTTTTTTGCTTAACAATGGGATATTCATTTTTAAGTTCTCCATAGTCTCAAACTTGCTCTTCGCTTTTGAAGGAGGTCCCTGACGGATTGGGAATAAATCGATTTTTCTCACTAAATGGGATCAATTCTCAAATTTAAACAAAGTAAATTTTAAATCTACTCCCATCTGGGTCTCGTTACCAAACCGGCCTCTCCATTATTGGGGTGAAAAGGGGCTGAGTCTGGATGGCCCGGTGATCGAAAAGCCGTTGTTCTTTGACTATCACACTAAAATAATGGATCACCTTGGCTTTGCCCAAATTTTTGTGGATATTTCAGCGAAAGACACTCCTCCAAATGAGATAACCATAAATGAAGAACATGGATATTCTTTCACCCAAATAGTGCACTATGATTGGATTCTGCCATACTGCGTCTCCTGTAAAACTTTTGGGCATCACTCAAAATCCTGCACTCCTCAAACCTCCCCATCGGTTCAGTCTGATCCCCATAAAATTCTAGCTCAGGAAGTATCCCTACTTACTGATATTGTTTACTGAAAAAAACCCCACCACTGTTATCGATGAAACAGAAGTTGTATACCTCTTCTAGGTACTCCAACTGCTGCGCCTGCTCGATAAAAAAGCCTATCCTTGGACTTGCGGTCTTTAACCAATGGACTAGCGAAAACAACAGATTCTCCATCCTGGAAAATCCTGCTATCTCTGATGATGGCGCTGAGGTCTCCTCCAATAATCTGGATCTGATAGCGCCATTCAGCCTCTGAATCATCTGAAAAGGACTCTTCTCTGGATCCCTTGTCGTTAAGCTCCTCTGAAGAGGATTCTTCCTCTGACGAGGTTGAAACCTCCTCCTCGGACACCTCACCCCTTGCTCTACCATCCAAGCATGTCACCCCCTCTATACATCCTTCTATATCAAATCCTGAACCTTCCTCTCTCCCTTCTTTGGCTCAGCTCTCTCTGGCCCAGCCATCTACCTCCTTTGGCTGAGTTCCTGTTAGAAATTATCTCCGGTTTGCCCCAGCCCTCCACCTAACTCAGTTGAGCCCACCACCTCTTTGGATCCTAAAACATCGAATTCTCCCTTTTCGCCTATAGACTTTACCCAGCCCCACCTTCACTAGCCTCCTTTGAACCCAATACATCCAACTCCCCTTCACCACCCGTTAACCTGACTAGACTTCTCCTCTGCCTGATGGCCCATTCCGTGACCCTTCCCACCTACTGGCATCTCGAGCTGCTCTCGCTTTGCTTCTCTCTGCTACTGCTGATTTGCATGGCCCCCATGCCATTAGTACCACCAGTCTGCGAGCTCCTCTCGCCCACACCGATACCTCTGAAAAACTGCAAGCCCCTATCACTGATGAACCCCCCCACGCAGCTGTTGCTCTGCATACCTCTATTGACCAAGGACTTCCTCCTTTTAAGACACCCACTGCCCCTTTGAAAAGCTCCATGATTCTTGTTCAAAAAGCTCATCGACATCTACAACCACAGAATCGATGCCTGCTAGTCTGCCTCACTCTGAGACAATCAAGCCTAAAAAAGCGATCGCGTTAATAGCATTAATGCTTGCCAGTCCTCTTAATGACTCCCTCCTTTAAATTACTACCTCCTTTGTCAATACCATCAAACCTAGAAAGAAGCTGCCTCCTAGAAACACTCACTCAATGATTGTTTCCAAGCATAGCACTCAGTCGACTTCAGCAGGCCCCCTACTGTGTCTGCTACAACCTAGCCTCCTCAAATTAAAGAGTACCAGCGTCGAAGGGTAAATCCTCCTCTACTAGCCAAAAGCCGCCTAACCTGAGCTCTCCTAAGCTCTGCCCCAACCCCAATCCTTCATCATGTCTTCTTAGTTAATATGAAATATCTGAGGTCCAAACTCCTCGATAAAGCATGCCTCCATCCATTCCAAAATTAAATCAGCCAGTTCCCTCCCCCCTTTGCTATTTATTGGAAACTAGAGTTCTTAAGGAAAATGCCCCCTGTGTTGTGTCCTCCATAGCCCCATCCTGGTCTTTCTTTGCCAATTATTCTAGTGGCCCCAACAGTCAGATTTGGATATTATGGAACCCCCTCCTCCGTATCACCTCCATTGCCTCCTCCTCATAATATATCCGTCTATCCATTTCTGACCTTGCTAGGATAAATTGTTGCTTCCTCACTATTATCTATCCTCTCAACCATGCCCAGGAAAGGCTCCCCCTTTGGGATGCATTCCACTCTATTTCTTCTCCATAGGCTCCAACCCATGGGGAATTATCGATGACTTTAATGTTGTCAGGACTACCTCTGAGAAGTAGCGAGGTGGCCCCATTGACCCTGCTTCAGTCGAGGCTTTCAAAAATTTCCTTGAAGATATTAATATGAATGATCTTCATTGGTCTGATGCCAATCTTACTAGGCAGAACCGCAGGAGTGGGGCTGACAAGGTGGCTTGCAAGCTCAATAGGGCCCTTGTCAATGAAGCATAGCTGGCCTCATACCCCTCTTCCTTTGCCAAATTTGATGCCCCCACCATCTCTGATCATTGCCCCATTTCCCTCCATGCCTACTCCTCCTTTGTTCTAAAACCCTTCAAATTTTTTGATATGTGGACCCTCCACCTTGATTTCTCTACTCTTATCCATGATGCTTGAAATCTCCCCATTAAAGCCTTTTCCTTGTCCCTTATTGCCTTTTCTAGGAAGCTTAAGAATGTGAAATCTGCTCTAAAACTTTGGAACTCTAGATGTTTCAGTAACGTCTTCGATAGAGTCTCAGTCTATAGGGAAAAGCTCGAAATCATTCAAGCAGATCTCCTGTCTAACCTCTAAAATGTTGCTTTAGCAGAGGAAGAGAAATTTGCTTCCCTTGAGCTCTCCCTACTCTTGTCCCAAGAAGAGAGTTTTCTCAAGCAAAAATCACGCATAAAATGGCTTACGCTTGGGGATTCTAACTCTGTCTTCTTTCATCGCTCCATCAAAGGCCGTATCAATGTCAACTCCATTCCCCTCCTCGCTAGAGATGGATCTACCCTTCACAATCCTTCTGACATAAAGAATGAAGCCTCCTCCTTCTTCTTTAATCTTTTCAACCCCACGCAAACCCCTGCTCCCACCCCTCTCCCTCCCGTGTTGAATAATAAATTTGTCCTTGATTATCTTCTCCCCTCTCTTCAAGCCATCCCCTCTGATGTTGAGATCGCCACTTTTGTTCTTTCCCATGAAGCCAATAAAGCTCCTGGGCCGGACGGGTTTAGCATGACTTTCTTCTCCTCTTACTGGGATATTATCAAGTTGGATCTCATCAGAGCTATTAAAAGTTTCTTATTTTAATTCCAGCCAGATTAATAGAGTTAACCACACCTTCCTTTGCCTCATCCCAAATCCAGGGGTGCCTCTTCCATGTAAGACTTCAGACCTATCTCCCTTTGTAACCTAATCTACAAATTCATTGCCAAAATTCTGGCAATCCGCATATAATCTGCTTTCATCTCGGGTAGGACTATAGTTGGTAATATCATTCTGTGCCTTGACATTGTTCGGGGATTTGAGAGAAAATCCCATGGATTGGAGGCCCTTCCAAGATCGATCTTCATAAGGCTTTTGACTCTATCTGCTAGGATTTCATCTCAAATGTCCTACTCCAAATGTCCTTCCCCCCTAATTTTGTCTGCTAGGCCTGCATCCCTACCCCGCGCTTCTGCGTCTTGGTAAATGGCAATCCAGCAGGATACTTCCAGTCCTCTATTGGCATTCGCCAAGGATACTCCCTTTCCCCTTTTCTCTTCTATTGGTCTTGAGGTCCTCTCCCGATCGATCCAATCGTCTACTGATCTCCACCTCATCTCTCCCATTCCCAAATGTAAGACTCTTTCCCTCACTTATCTTGTATTTTTGATGACCTGATGATCTTCTCTAAAGTGGATCATACCTCCATTTCTTCCATCATGTCTTCTCTTCATCTTTTTGAGCATCTCTCAGGTCTCCGGATCAATCCAGTGAAATCTCGCATCTTCACCTCTGGAAAGTAATGATATTAACTGGAAAGTAACTAGAAGGCTGGGTTACAGCACTAATGCCGGATGTGAGAATTTAAATTTAAAATCTGAAACTCACACGGCACAATGGGTGTAAATCTGATTTTGATCCTCGATAACAATACGCTTTTCAATTTCGAGGACTAAATTTTTGTGAGAAGGGGTGAATGTGATACCCCGTATCAAAATGCAGCTGTGAACCTAAGGTGTCTGGACATGGCAGGCACTGAAGGCAAGTGGGTTGTCCAATTTGGCCAGTATAGGTTGCACTGTGAGTAAGGAAACTTGCAATGAACTTGAGCCAAACAAGGGGGGAAATGGGTCAAAATGGTATGCACAAGGTCACACACACACACCTGACCTAAGGGCCAAGTGGTTAGGATTGCTAGAGGACAGATTTTACTACCACCGACAATTCCACCTGCCTGACAATTGGCCAGCCGGTGACACCTGCTGGTGGAGCTCTGTAAAAAAATCACATTGATGTCTTGTAGGTCCCACATACCTTCGGGCATGCCTCGGCGAATTTCATTAGATGAAAGTGCATCTCACATTGGGCATGTGGCACCCAACATGTAGATAGTCTGGTGGGCTGACATGCCAGTACTGAGGTTTAATGTCATTCCCAGGAATGGACTTCACAAACCAAACGGGCCCTGGTGCTTACTATAATTATCAAATGACACTGAAATCTCTCATTTCTCTCATTCTCACTAAGATAATTCGTGGAGAGGGGAGGAGAGAAAGAAGAAGAAGAAAGGGTTTGTTAGGGGCTGAATTGGGCTGTGCATGCAAGCTGCTATTGCTACTGCTACTGCATACTGCTGCTGCTACGTGTTGCAGCTGCTGCCCTGCTATGCAAACTGCTACTGGGTGCTGTACCCTGCTGCTACATGCAGCATCTACTGCATGCAAGGAATGCTGCTACTATATACTGTACATAGAGTTGATGCTGCATACAACTGGTGAGAGCTGCTGCCTCATTCTTTGTTTTACCTACACCTGAGGTAAGAGAGGAATTATGCACTAAGTGTACAGAAATTTAAAAGCTTAGAATTATTTATTCTTTAACTACCCCAATTTTCTCTAATTTCCCAATTTGGGACCAACTTGGCTGGATAGGAAGAGGAATTGGTGATTGATTGCTGTGGCTGTTGGCTGGGCTACAACTTGAGGATTGGTGCTGCTGCTGTCCAAGGATTGCTGCTCCTACCTACTGCTGCCCATGAAGTCCAAGGCTGCAACTAAGCAACCAATGAAACCAGAAGGCTGTCCAAGCTGTGGGATGTCTGCTGTCCAGCTTCACTACTGCTTTACCTACAAATTTAAGGTAAAATTTCATGTCCTTATATGCAGTACAGTACTTTTAATGAAGTAAAAGTACAAATCAGCTAGGTTTCCAAGCATACAAGCACCCAAAACTGGGAACCTTGGACTACATACCTGGAAATTGGCTGAGACTTAGTCCCAGGGACTGTATTTCATGGTAGTAAATTGAATTGGTATTAAACAGGTAAGTATTTAAATAATTATGGTCCCTACAGCCTATGTCAGTGAAATTGGGCTAAATTGGTAGGCTATGTAACCCAGGGTTTGGGGCTTTGGCCAATAGGCCCGGGAACTGGGTATTCACAGTCACAAGGACTGAAATTGAGCATAATGGTATGATGTCCATGTATGATATGGGATTTGCATAGGTCCCATGTGGTCCCTGTAAACCCCTACTGCTGAATTGAGAGTTGTAGGTATACAGTTAGCAACCCGAGACTTGAAATTAGGTTTCTTACGTGAGAATTGGGCAACTCTTTGCTGGACATGGTTGTTGGGTCTCAACACCCTTGCTGCCCATGTAATTTGGATAGAGTACAGGTTTTAGGAGGAGCTGTCCCTACAAGTAAATTGTAATGGGGATCTACTTTCCCTATGTTAGAAACCCAATTGTAGTGTTAGGTCAAGTTGTGGGCTACTGTCCAAGCCCTTGGGACATTATATAATGCCTGCAACCATCTCTGTGATCACCCACTAATGGGTATCGGACCTTATATGAATAAGATTTCCATCCCGGAACTGGAAACCCAAGTTCAGAGATGGAACTTATACAATACAAGTGCTGGAATTGTAAAATGGGTAATGTAAGTATATCGAACCTATGTCTGTGGGTGGGTACAAATCTGTGTCATATCCCTATGGCTGACCATGGTTTACATTGACTTGTTATGCTGAGGGAAATTCCATTTCAGAGCTGGGACCACCATCCCAGAAATGAGATTGAAAGGCTGGAATGGATTAGAGACCCATTTCTCTCTGACTCATTCTGAACCCCAGTGTTGGGAAATTAATTTGGATTTATATTGAGCATGCTAACCATCAAATGGTTAACCAATTATGTTTTTGGGTTTGATTATGCCTAATGTGGGGCTGCTGGTGCTGGAAAGCTCAGGTCAGCAGTGTTAGATGTGCACTGCTAGGACTTCAGCCAAGTAAGCTAGGTATAGTTTGTAAACTATATTAGAAAATGAATAAACCCAACCAGAATTGATTCCTTGGGTTTAGAACATGTCCACCTGCATGGGAAGCACCCAAAGGAACCAAATTGAGTACTCAAAAGGGGCAGGAACACTTCAGACCAATGAGGAGTTTAGCAGCTACCAGGAGCTGCTGTAAAACCTCCTCCAGTAGGTGCCTGCAGTAGGCCTGTGCCCCTGCACATGACCTGCGGGTGGGTGTTTTTCCTAAGCAAATGCCCTCCTCGGTTCCTGCTGTCCTTACCCCCAATTATTTGTGGGTGGGTGTTTGTGGCCAATTGGTCATGTTCTGGTCCTGTTGAATGGACAATTGGACATTAGTTGTGTGGGTTGTGAAAAAAACCTACATATGAGTCTGCAGAGTCTAATGGATCTTCATAGGTCAGTGTATGGGATTGATGCTGACATAAGTCTTTATCTATCTCATTGGTTTTGTTTGGATTCGGGTGAGGGAATTCAATAGAAATTTGGGTTATGGCTGTCTTTTAATAGAATGAAGTAACTCTAATATGAAATAACTAAATTGATATTTAGGAACCTAAGTCACTCGACGAGGATACGCGATAACAGGAATTCAGCGAAAAGGCTTTAGATTCGGGTATCTAGGTGGAGTGGGTGATTGTTATTATTTTACAGGGGAGTCTTTAAATCTTTTGATTTTGAATGCACATATGTATTGGCTTGTTTCCATGTTATGGATGTATTTTGTATATATGTAATAATGCACATGGTATTTGGATATCGTGATAGATGTGACCGTGGTTTTTTCGATGTGGATTTATGATATAGTGTATGGTTGTAGTTATAGTATTGATGGTCTGAGGCATGGTGTGACCGAGGGGAGAATTCCGATACCGTGGGCCTAGAGGTCAAAGATGTGGACATATGGTTGCTATTGGCTAATATGGATGCATATAGATTGCATTGGGCTTGGATCATATCTCAGTGCTATACCCTTTGCCAATAGGGGGTGAGGTATTGGCTAATCCTACTATGCCCGGGTATGATGTACTATATCCAAGGAGGCACAATATAGTACGACTTACTGTACACTTGGCTATCAGACGGCATGGGTGACCCATGTAGCATTCTGGCACCATGACTATTAGGGATTACTATTTAGGGGTTGGCTGGGGACTGAGGTTCTTTTCAGGACTGGCTGACTCCTCTTGCAACTAGTTTGTATCTCTGGAGCCTGACATACTAGGGAGGGGATACCACCTACGTCGCTTAGAGCACTTATACACACCTTTGAGACTTAGTAATTAAAATGGAATATATATATATATATAAATGAATATAAATCATGTGGTTGTGTATTTGTGGCATCATATTATGGATATTGTTGTGAGCATGAATTGACATTATGATTGGATGTGTGTACTTGCCTGCTCACCCGTCACTGGGCTATTGTAGCTTACCCCTCGTGGATTTCTTCTTTTAAACAGTGGAACAGGATCTGTAGCAAACAAGAGTTCAGCAAAGATTGTGAGGCTGTGTCTACGAGACACTGTGGTGTGGACAGTTGTTCCCTCTTGATATTGTGGTTTATTTAAAAAAAAAAAAAAAAAAAAAAGAGCAACCCAATGCACGAGGCTCCTACTACTGCAGGGTTTGGGAGGGGCAAGTTGTACACAGCCTTACTCCCTGCTTTGCAGAAGAGGTTGTTTCCAGGTTTTGAACCTGTGACCAACATATTGCAATTGTGGTTTATATTTACATTAAATATATGATGTAATTATCTAAATATATGTTGGTTAATTCAATTTGGGTATGTAATATTGTATTTATCATTGTAGACAGATCACCTTTGGTAATATCAAGTTATAATTTTTATATGCATACTCTGATTATGTTAGTGATCTTGTGGCATTGTGAGATCGTAGACTGCTTCTATGATCCTACTAGAGGTAGGGTAACTGGTTGGGAATCTAGTGCCACATACCATGGCCTATAGTAGAGGCAGGGTGTGATAGAGTGGGATCATATCGTGAAGCTCTCTTTGAAGCTCTCAATGCACACAAAATCATAGGGTTGGTGGTGATTATTAGGATTTAAAATTTAAAACTACAAGATAAATGCATAAGCCATAGTGGACAAACCAGGAGACTAGCACAGGTGCACCAGCCGAAAATCCAAGATAATTTCATTAAAGTGAATAAATTGTTACATATATTGTACATAATAACTAGACTGAGAACCATAAGATAAAACAGAGAGAGAGAAAAGATAAAGACTAAAAGAAAAGAAAAGACTCCACTAGAACATAAACCTAATACAATCTAAGACGAGTTGAATATGAAACTTAACACAAACCAATGAATAGATCCAAGGTCAGTCAAAAAGGCTGTCAAAAGTGGTCAAGCTATACTACTGTGGCTACTGAGAAGAAGATGAAGGAGGCTGTAGTGGCTTGTATTGTGGAGGCATGAATTTTGGCGGGAAACCTAAGTATTCTAAACAACCCTACACAAATGTCTCCAAAGTAGATACACGAGAGCTAAGGGTCTCCATCTCGGTGATCACTCGAGAATCTATGGAAATGAAATTAGAATGTATGTGCGAAAAGCCTCTCTCCACATACGACATAACATCCTGCATGCTTGCTACACCTGTAGAAGTGGAAGGGGTGAATGATCCAAATGTAAAGTAAGTTGGTGGAGCTGAAAATGTAATTGGGTCAAATTTGACTAGAGGTGGAGGTGATGGAATACTACCCTGGGGCAGTGAGGAAGCATCCTGAGGGATCTCCTGTGGGATAGTTCTATGTTCATCTTGAGGGATCTCCTGCTTGTTGTTCTCATCTAACTCAAACCCCTCTTCCTCATCTTCATTGTTCCCCTCCATATTCTATCCTTCTTCCTCAATGGGTCCTGAAGTGGGTCAACTGCAGACTCATCCCCATCATTGCCAGCTTGTGGATCCAAGTTTATCTTCCCTAGAATGAACATATCAAAGGGAGTAGAAGTAACTCCACTCTTCTGCTCATTGGCAAAGCAGATCCCAAAGTGATGTAATACCTTAGTTAAGGTCCTTCCGTAGAATAGGTGTCCTTCATTAGGATGGTTGGCACGATAGACCATGTGCCTTATCATAATATAGGGTAAACTAATCTGCTCTCAATGTACAAGTAGAATGCAGTTTAGGTCTACTGGAGTGACACCTCACTTAAATGAACTTGGATAGGTAGTAGGTTGAACTGCACTACCCTACATAATACCTTTGGTGACAGCGTCCAGTTGGAGAATAATGCCCAATCTACATCTCCACCTATCACTACACCCCTTATAGCATTCTGGTCATCCTCAGTTAAGAATTGCATAAATCCAGTTTTGGGTGTTCAATAGGCCTTGTACCCTTCACTCGAAACCCCAATGGCTTGACCAAATTTAGTAGTGGTAAATGAAATATCAGTCCATTTAACCAGGCTGGTGATGCAGTATTCTCAGTCCTATAGATGCTCACCAAGGACATGGCAGTAGGAAGACCATACCAAATGGGGATAGGCTTTTTATTCGGGTTTAAGCATTGCCTCCCACCTCAAGTCTTTGAACCTTCTTCGCACTCCAAAAGATTGAAGGTCTACTATCATGATCGGCCTCTCCAGAGCTATAGGCCTAATGGAGAACATATCCCAATTATCTTGGTTAATTTACGATCAAAACCGTATGACATCGTAACCCTCGGGAGCCATGTGACCATGGGGAACTGTTGGACCTTGCCACGGGTTATGCGACGAGGAAACATG
The DNA here is from genome assembly GCA_022985045.1 of Macadamia tetraphylla. Lineage (NCBI taxonomy): Eukaryota > Viridiplantae > Streptophyta > Magnoliopsida > Proteales > Proteaceae > Macadamia > Macadamia tetraphylla. The sequence continues at coordinate 30,258,099 of CM040964.1, forward strand.
ATGATCATGCATGCATTAACAAAGAATATACAGAAATAAGCAACATAGGTGAAAGATTTGCGAAAATCAACAAGAAATTTCACTTAGTTACTATTTATCACGAAAACGAAAATCCTACAGTGAAAATGGGAAATTTACTGTAGAATCATGAGAAAATCACTTGTGGAAGTTGTTCACAGTTGGAAGCGGCAAAGCCAGTGCAAAGCTCTCTAAGAATGATAAAGTTTGAAATTAGAAATGGGGCTCTATGACATGGTTTTTAAACCTAGTTATACAAGCTTCCGGTGGAGGGGTTTTTACTGTAAATCTCCTACTATGCTACCCTATAAGTTATGGTGGGTTGATTGCCATTGTGGAGCTGGTTAGGAGTCTTTCTATGCACCAAGGAGTGTGTATATGCGGTGCAGCCATCAGTTTGATGATTGAATTCCGTCAATATTGCCGCACTGTCAATGGATGTGGAACTGTAGAAAAAAAAAATTAAGATGTCCACTTTTAGGGTGTAACTTCCAACCTTATAGTAGAAACTATAACTGACAAGCTAATGTGTTGGTATATCAGAATATTACCAAACATATCTAGTAACAGCATGTGCCGGATTATTACCACAAGACCATACCCAAGGTCTGGTAGTAAAGCTGAATTATGTCAGTTAAATATAATACAAGAGTGGTATTTTACGACGACATCGGTCGTTAGTACCAACAAAACAAAAGAGGAAGATTGGTATTTTCCACGTAATAGGAAGAAAGGGTCGTATCTATAAGCTGAAACCTACAGTGGTGTACTACCCCATGAGATCCGTAATTTAGAAATATCAAACCAGATCAAAATAATGGTGTTAAACAATGCATATCTAGTGTGACGTGCATATTGAGTAATAAAACACCCAAGATTGGCACAGGTAATTTTGTCTTGTCAAGCAGTTGACGTAAATTCCCATTTTATGACAAGTAACTGAATGTAAAACGAGAGTGGTGTCAGTAGTCTTGGCATATCAGTCATCTAGGAAACACTACCAGTGTTAAGCATCACCATTGATATTAACTGGAAGGTAATTAGAAGGCTGGGTTACGGCACTAATGCCGTATATGAGAATTTAAATTTAAAATCTGAAACTCACATGGCATAATGGGTGTAAATCTGCTTTTGATCCTCGATGATGATAAGCTTTTCAATTTCAAGGACTAAATTTTATAAGGAGGGGGGAATGTGATACTCCATATCGAAATGCAGCTGTAAGCCTAGGGTGTCTGGACCCGGCTAGCTAATGGGGGGCCGGTGGGCCCCAAGAGATCCAACTAGGATGGGTGTGGGCCCACTTAAAGATTTAAGCAAACCAGTGGCAAATTTGTAATAAACCTGAATTCTTAAAGGTGCTATTAGGTCATTTAATGGACAAGGAAATAATGGAGAATAAGATTTAGTATAAAGGGGCAAACTAAACTTAGAACTTAAAGAAATAAAGGACAAAAGAGAATACGGGAGAAAGGCAAGGGTATTGTTGGGAAAAAAATAGAAAATAAAGTGGGAACACCACTCACGATTGAAGGGGTCTTCTTCAACCTTGGAAATTCTTAAAACCAGCGAGAGTTACCCTATTTCAGGTGAAGGTTCTCACGGTTTAGGCCTAGGATTGGGCTGAAATTTCAAGCATAGGATCGCATCTTCCAGCTCTATTAAACCCACCAGAATAAGCCCAAAAGATCACATAATATGTTCAGATTTAACTCCTGGAATCAAAAGGGGCAGTGGGCATAGTTTTGGTTATGGTTGCAGGTAAAGCTCTCACGGTAGGGATCTTCTTTGGGACTGAAAATCTAGGGTTTTGGTCGCCTAGAGGAGGGCTTCCTTCGCTCATAATGCCAACCCAAACAGATCGAGGGAGAGGCAGATCGACCCACCTGATTAGGACAGCAGCTGCCACCCAGAAACAGAGTTAAAGACAGGTTCAGTTACAAGGTTCTAGTAGTGAACCAGTGGTAGTTGCAGACCTAGCAGGGGTTTAATCTTTGATTCCTGTGGTACTATTTTCAATAAGACCCAAGGTTCTTGGGTTTCAGTTGCCTTTTGGTCAGGAACAGCCACGGGAAACCTTGGAAAGCAAATATGACAGATTATTAGGGAGAGAGGAGAAGTTGCGATTGCTATCCAGAACAGGGAGGGAGAGAACTAGGAAAGAAGAATAAGAAGAAATAAAGGGGGAAAGAAGAAAGAATAGGAGGGGAGATAGAGGGAGACCGGAAGAGGGAAGAGGAAGAAGAAGGGGGGTTTTTTTTTGGGGGGCGGGGGGGAAGAGAAACAGCCACGCAGGCAGTAATCTTAATTTTTCTTCAATAACCAACTAAAATTATTGTGGCCCATGGCCTTACATAAGTAGGAAAAGAATTACTAAAAAAAAATGTTAAATATAAAATTGATCTAACATAGATGAAGCTTCCTAATTTAAAATATAATAAAAACACAATAAACTAAAATTAAGAATTTCGATTTACCTAATAGCTACCCCAAAATAACCTAAAATAAAATATAACAAATATCCTCAAAATAAAATAAAATCCTAGAATATTCTATTAACCCCGAACCCAAATCAGTAACTTGGAACCTAAATTGGATCTGGGTCTTGATCTGAGTTCTGGAGTGGGTTTGGGTCGAACCATCGGAGCACTATTGCATCACAAGCATTGAAGGCAAGTGGGCTGTCCAATTTGGCCAGTAAGGTTGCACTGTGAGTAAGGAAACTTATAATGTACTTGAACCAAACAAGGGGGAAAATGGATCAAAATGGTATGCACAAGGTCACACACACACCTGACCTGAGTGCCAAGTGGTTAGGGCTGCTGGAGGATAGATTTTAATGCCACCAGCAAGTCACCTGCCTGACCACCGGCTAGCTGGTGATACCTGCTGGTGGAGCTGTAGGCAAAACATTATTATCTTATGGGTCCCACATACCTTCGGTCATGCCTCAACCAATTTCATGAGATGAAAGAGCACCTCACACTGGTCATGTGGCACCCAACGTGCAGATGGTCAGGTGGGCCCACATGCCAGTATTGAGGTTTAATTTCATTCCAAGGTATGGACTTAACAAACCAAACGGGCCCTAGTGGCTTACTATAAATATCAAATGGCATTGAAATCTCTCATTTCTCTCATTTCTCACTAAGGAAATTTGTGGGCTCCTAGGGGCTGAATTGGACTGTGGATGCATGCTGCCCCTGTTGCATACTGCTACTGCTACTGCATACTGCATACTGCTGCTGCTACGTGTTGTAGCTGCTGCCCCTACTGCTGCGTACTACTGCTGGGTGTTGTACCCTGCTGCTACATGCAACCTCTACTGCATGCAAGGAATACTGTAACTATATGCTGTACATGGAGCTCATGCTGCATACAACTGGGGAGAGCTGCTGCCACATTCTTTGTTTTATCTACTCCTGTGGTAAGAGAGGAATTATGCAATAAGTGTGCCACAATTTAAAAGCTTAGAATTATTTATTCTTTAATTTCCCCAATTTTCTCTAATTTCCCCAATTTGGGACCAACTTGGTTGGAGAGGAAGAGGAATTGGTGATTGATTGCTGTGGCAGTTGACTGGGCTGCAACTTGAGGATTGGTGCTGCTGCTATCCAAGGATTGCTACTCTTACCTACTGCTGCCCATGAAGCCCAGGGTTGCAAGTAGCAAACCATGAGACCAGAAGGCTGTCCAAGCTGGGGGATTTCTTCTGTCCTGCTTCCCTACTGCTGTACCTGCAAATTTAAGGTAAAATTCCATCTCCTTATGTGCTGTACAATAGTTTTAATTAAGTACAATTCAGTTAGGGTTCCAAGCATGCAAGCACCCAGTACCAGGAACCGTAGACTGCATGCCTGGAAATTGGCTGAGACTTAGTACCAGGGACTGTGTATTTCATGGTTGTAAATTTAAAATCAGGTAAGAATTTAAATAAGTAAGGTCCCTACAACCTATGTCAACCGAAATTGGGATGAATTAGTAGGCTAGGGTTTGGGGCTTTTGCTTGTACACCTGGGAATTGGGTAATCACAGTCACAGGGACTGAAATTGAGCATAATGGTATGCTATCCACATATGATATGGGATTTTCATAGGTCCCATGTGGTCCCTGTAGACCCCTACTACTGAATTGAGAGTTGTAGGTGTACAATTGGCAACCCGAGACTTGAAATTAGGTTTCTTGCGTGAGAATTGGGCAAGTCTGTGCTAGACATGGATGTTGGGTCCCACCACCCTTGCTGTCCATGTAATTTGGATAGAGTACAGGTTTTAGTTGGACCTATCCCTATAAGTCAATTTGTAATGGGGATCTACTTTCCCTATGTTGGAAACCCAACTGTAGTGCTGGGTCGAGTTGTGGGCTGTTGTCCAAACCCTTGGGACAGTATATAATGCTTGCAACCATCTCTGTGTTCACCCACAAATGGGTATCAGACCTTATATAAATGAGATTTCCATCCCGGAACTACAAACCCAAGTTTAGAGATGGAGCTTATACAACACAAGTGCTGGAATTGTAAAATGGGTAATGTAAGTATATCAAGCCTATGTCTGTGGGTGGGTACAAGTCTGTATCATATCCCTATAGCTGACCATGGTTTATATTGAGTTGTTATGCTGAGGGAAATTCCATTTCAGAGTTGGGAGGAGTTCAGTAGCTGCCAGGAGCTGCTGCAAAACCTCCTCTGATTGGTGTCTGTGGTAGGCCGGTGCCCTTGCATGTTACTTGCCGGTGGGTTTTTTCCTGAGGGAATGTCCTCGGTTCTTTTTGTCCTTGCCCCAATCACTTATGGGTGTGTGTTTGTGGCCAATTGGTCATGTCCTGGTTCTATTGGATGGACAGTTGGACATTGGTTGTGTGGGTTGTGAAAATAGCGTAACGTATGAGTCTATAGAGTCTAATGGGTCTATATAGGTCAGTGTATGGGATTGATGCTGACATAGGTCTTTATTTGTCTCATTGGTTTGTGTTTGGATTCCTGTAAGGGAATTCAATAGAAATTTGGGTTGAGATTGCCTTTTCTTGACAGAATGAACTAACTCAAATCTGAAATAACTGAATTGATGTTTAGGAACCTAAGATACTAGGCAAGGATACACGATAATGGGAATTCGGCGAAAAGGCTTAGGATTTGGGTATCAAGGTGAGTGGGTGATTGTGATTATTTTATGGGGGAGTGTTTAAATCTTTTGATTTTGAATGCACATGTGTATTGGCTTGTTTCCATGTTATGGATGTATTTTGTTTATACATAATAATGCACATGGTATTTGGATATCGTGATTGATGTGACTGTGGTTTTGTAGATATGGATTTATGATATGGTGTATGGTTGTAGTTAGAGTATTGACGGTCTGAGGCAAGGTGTGACCGAGGGGAGGATTCCAGTACCGTGGGCCTAAAGAGATGTGGACATATGGTTGCTATTGGCTGATATGGATGCATATAAATTTTATTGGGCTAGGATCATATCCCAGTGCAATAACCCATTGCCAATAGGAGTGAGGTATTGGCTAAACTCACTTAGTGATCGGTCTTGGTGGACTACTACACCCGGGTACGACATACTGTATCCAAGGAGGGAACAACATGGTATAACGTATTGTATTCATAGTTATCGGACTGCATGAGTGATCGATGTAGGACTCTGGGACCATGACTGTCAGGGGTTACTATTTAGGGGTTAGTTGAGGGACCAAGTTTCTTTCCAGAACTAGCTGACTCCTGCTTACAACTAGCTTGTATCTCTGGAGCCTGATATACTAGGAAATGATACCACCTATGTTGCTTATAGCACTTATACCCACTCTTGAGATTTAGTAATTAGAATGGAATATATATATATATATATATATATATAATTAAAAATGGATCATGTGGCTATGCATTTGTGGCATCATATTATGGATATTGTTGTGAGCATGCATTGGCATCATGATTGGATGTATGTGCTTGCTTGCTTACTCCTTATTGGGCTAGTGTAGCTTATCCCTTATGGATTTCTCTTTTTAATGGAGGAACCAAATCTGAAGTGAACAATAGTTTAGCAAAAGATGGTAAGGCTATGTCTGCGAGACACTGTGGGGGTGGACAGTTGTTTCCTTCAATATTGTGGTTTATATTTACATTGAATGTATGATGTAATTATTTATGTATCTGTGGGTTAATTCAATTTGGGCCTGTAATATTGTATTTATCATTATAAGTAGATCACCACTGGTAATTTCAAGTTATGATTTTTATATGCATACTCATATTACGTTGGTGATCTTGTGGCATTATGAGATCGTAGACTACTTCTGTGATCCTGGTAGAGGTAGGCTGACTGGGCTGGGAATCTAGTGCTGCATACCTTGGCCTATAGTGGAAGCAGGGTGTGACAAAGTGGTATTAAAGCATGAAGATCTCTTTGAAGCTCTCAATTGACAAGATCATAGGGTTGGTGGTGATTATTTAATATTAAAATTTAAACCTATAAGATAAATGCATAAGCCATAGTGGACAAACTAAGAGACTAGCATAGATGCGCAAGCCGAAAATCCAAGATAATTTCATTAAAGAGCATAAATTGTTACATTGATTGTACATACCAATTGGACTGAGAAACATAAGATAAAAGAGAGAGAAAAGATAAAGACTAAAGAAAAGAAAAGACTCCACTAAAACATAAACCTAATACAAATTAAGACAAGCTAAATATGAAACTAAACATAAACCAAAGTACTGATCCAAGGTCAGTCAAAAAGGCTGTCAAAAGTGGTCAAGCTATACTACGATGGCTGCTAAGAAGAAGATGAAGGAGGTTGTTTTGGCTTATATTGTGGTGGCCTGAATTCTGGCGGGACACTTAAGTATTCTGCCCACCCTGCAGATGTCTCCAAAGTAGATACACAAGAGTTGAGGGTCTCCAGCCTAGTGGTCATTCGAGAGTCCATCAAATTGACACTAGAATGTATGTGGGAAAAGCCTCTCTCCATATAGAACATAACATCTTATATGCTCGGTACACCTGTAGAAGCGGAAGGGGTGAATGATCCAACTGTAAAGTAAGTTGGTGGAGCTGGGAATGTAACTGGGCTAAATCTAACTAGAGGTGGAGGTGGTGGAATACTACCCTGGGGCAATGAGGAAGCATCCTGAGGGATCTCCTGTGGGATAGTTCCATGCTCATCTTGAGGGATCTCCTATTGGTTGTTCTCCTCTGACTCAAGCACCACTTCCTCATCTTCATTGTTCCCCTCCATGCTCTGTCCTTCTTCCTCAATGGGCTCCTGAATTCGGTCAACTGTAGACTCATTCCCATCACTGCCAGCTTGTGGATCCAAGTTCATCTTCTCCAGGATGGACCTATCAAACGGAGTAGAAGTAACTCCACTCTTTTACTCATTCGTAAAGCTGATCCCAAAGTGACAGAACACCTTTGTCAAGGTCCTTTTGTAGAACTGGTGTTCTTCATTAGGATGGTTGGCATGATAGACCATGTGCCTCATCAAAATGTAGGGTAGTAGGCTAATCTGCTCTCTAATGTACAAGTAGAATGCAGTGTAGGCCTGCTAGAGTGACACCTCACTGAAAGACCTTGGATAGGTAGTAGGTTGTACTGCACTACCCTGTATATCAAAAATATTTTTCTATATGGAAATATTCAAGAAGAATCTTATATGGAGCAACCTCCAGGGTATGTCACTCAGGGGGAGAATTTGGGAGAGTATACAAACTTCACAAGGCCATCTATGGGTTGAAGCAGTCACCATGTGCGTGGTTTGACAAATTTAGCCCTATTGTTCTTCTTTGTGGTTTCTTACAATGCTACCTAGATCACTCTATGTTTGTTCGGCACCAAAAGTCTAAATTTGTTGTTTATGTGGATGATATCATTATATCCGGTAATGATGAAGCTGGTCTTACTGAAGTTAAATCTTACCTTCATCAATATTCCCAGATGAAGGATTTGGGTGCTCTCTGGTATTTTCTTGGCATTGAAGTTATTTGAACTAAGAAAGGGATTAGCTTATTCCAAAGGAAATATGTATGTTTTTTTATCTAATACAAGGTTGTTGGCTTCCAAACCGGTTGGTACCCCTATGGATCCTCACCAAAAGTTTGGGGCTATTGATGGTAAAGACTTTGAAGACAAACACAGGTATAGGGAATTAGAGAGAAAACTTATTTACCTCATTATCACTAGACTAGAAATATCATCTATTGCTGGAGTGGTTAGTCAATACATGCAATCTCCAAATAAGATACATTGAGAGGCAGTCTATCGTATCTTGAAGTTTTTGAAAGGAGCTCCAGGGAAGGGGCTCGTCTATCATCCCCATCAAAGTGTTGATTTGGTTGGCTTCTTTGATATTGATTGGGTTGGTGCTAATGGTGATAGGAGATTAACCACCAGGTATTTGCACATTTGTGGGTGGTAATTTTATTACTTGGCAAAGTAAGAAACAACCTGCTATTGCTAGGTCCAATGCAGAAGGTAAGTATTGAGCCATAGCTCATACTGCAACTAAGTTCATGCGAATGAAGTCATTGCTTCATAAGTTGGGTTTGCTATCACTCAACTTATAAAGATGTTTTGTGATAATCAGACAGCTATTTATATTGCAAGTAATCCTGTGTTTCACGAGAGAACTAAGCATCTTAAAGTGGATTTTCATTTTGTGCATAATTTTGTCATGAAGAAGTTGATAGTCACTCTGTTTGCTGCTTCTACAAGCCAACTTGGAGATATGTTTACCAAAACCCTTGTTTGGTCTTGCATTCAGAAAATGATATACCAAGTTGGGCATGGGTGATCTGTATGCTACAGCTTGAGGGGGAGTGTTAAAGTGGCTACATGGACCCTTTGTACAGTGGGGGTACAAAGGGCACATGTGTGGGTGCGTTGGTGGGATGCCTTGGCTCCCACGATTTTCCCTTGCCTATTAGTATAGGATTTTATTGCTTTTATTTTTTTTCCTACCTATTTTGTCTTGTTTCTAATTGTGGTAGATCTCTATATTTTCTAGTTTCCTATTTAGTTGTATTTGTTTTAGTTATTTATAATAAAGGCAAGGGAGACTGCTAGTCATGATTTGGTGAACTAGTAGTCTCGGTTCACTTCTCTTCTTCTTTGCTTCTTCTCTTGTTCTCTTGGTGATTGTTGGGTGTTAGTTCTATACTTTTTTACACCGTTGTACTCCTTCAGTTCCAATTTCACCTTATGCAAATCATCACGGGGAAATTGGTACTCATCATTTTCATCAAAGTCTTCACCTCCAACATATGTATGGGCTAGTACGTCCCTTTGTGCTTGGAGTGGGTTCCTTATTTGAGCATCAGGGTCAGCATTCACCATAGTTTGAGTGGCTAATTGAGTAGCAATAGTCTCCTTGATATCCTCAAGCATTCGTTCAAACTTCTGGTCCATAGTATCCATCCTCTCAAACATACGTTGGATGGCTTACAATAGATATTCAATGGAGGTTTGGTTGGAGTTTGATCCAGCCATAGCTCTAATACAACTTTGATGTAAGGTATGTTCACCCTTCTAACTCATAAATGTGAATTGAAGAACTCTAAAATCCCGAAGAACACTTTGAAGATCCAAACAGAGTTTCAGATACTAACAAAGATCTCTTCGTAGACCCAAAGCACCTCAAAAAAAGGGGGGTTTTAGGAACGCTCAAGAACGTTCAAGAATACTCAAGAAAACTCAAGGGAGGTGGCTCAAGAAGATATTATTTTTGACTAAAAACTGGATCTAAGAATTTGGATTGAAGATCTTCAAGATCCCGAAGAACACTTTGAAGATCCGAATGAGTTTTCGGATCTTGACGAAGATTGCTCCGAAGATCAGAAGAAAATCAAGAGGGGGGAGGGGAGGAAAATTTCACTCTGAAAGAGTGAAGGGGATTCTGGTGTGTTGGTATGTTTTTTCTAAGGGAGGGGGGTATTTATAGTTTTTTCTGGCTAAACAGGAGAGGGGGAATCCTTTTATCCAATGGTCGGAAGGGGGGGTTCTTGCCTAATAGTGAGGAGATAGGATTCTTGTCCAATGGGTAAAAGGGGGGAGTTGAAGGTAAAAATGGGTGGGGAGGGCTTTTGTCTAGTGGGTAAAAGGGGGTTTTCAAAAACAAAAATGGGAGGATAGAGATATTTTAGCTGGAAAAAAGGTGATTTTCATAAAAGCGAGAGGAGAGAGAAATTTCAGCTGAAAAAAGAAGGGGTTGTCAAAAAAATGGGAGGAGAGAAAAATTCTTGCTAAAAAATAGGGATTTTTAGAAAAGCGGGAGAAGAGAGAAATTTCAGCTGAAAAAAGAAGAGGTTTTCAAAAAAGCGAGAGGAGAGAGAAATTCTAGCTAAAAAAAGAAGGGGTTTTCAGAAAAGCAGGAGAGAGAAATTCCAGCTAAAAAAAGAAGGGGTTTTCGAAAGAGCAGGAGGAGAGAGAAATTCTAGATGAAAAAAGGGATTTTTAAAAAAAGGGAGGAGAGAAATTTTAGTTTAAAAAAGAAGTTTTCGGAAAAGCGGGAGGAGAGAGAAATTTTAGCTAAAAAAGTGATTTTTAGAAAAGCAAGAGGTGAGAGAAATTTTAGAGTAGGTAGTGCGGGTGATGTCACGGAAGCACAACGGATGAAGCGCAGGTAATGGCCGAGGTAGTGCGGGCATAGGCAGCGGGTGCAGGTCAGGGGGCATGGGTGTGCGGGTCACATGGGCATCATGCAGGCGCAGTGTGCACGTCCATACAGCAAGGGCACTCACAACGTGCGGCAGGGGTGTGCATGCTGTGCGGTGGGGGCATGTATGCGTGCGACAGGGGACTCGCATGTTGTGCGACGGGGGGGAGCATGCTGTGTAATGGGGGCACACATGCGTGCGACGGGGGCACGCATGTTGTGCGGTGGGGGCGCACATGCTGTGCAGCGGGGGTGCACAGCATGCGGTAGGGGCATACGGCCAGGCTATGTGCATGGCTGTGGGGCTTAGCATGACTACGTGCATGGTATGGCTATGTGCTTATGTTGTAGCCCGTGGGCAGCGAGAACGTGCACGAGCTGGCCTGTTGGCTAGAGCGTGCAGCATATGCGATTATGGGTTTTTCCATGATTATTATGGGAGATTTGTCGGTCTGATTTTGGCGTATTATATATCGTCGGAATTGTATTTTTAAGTACTATTCATCTGTACGGTCATCTTGACCGAATTCCTTCATATATAAAAATCCAAAATTGGACCCCATCCCTTTCAGGGGGTAGGTAGGGGATGAATTTTTGGGGTGTTTGGCCTAGGTGGGGGGCTTTTCCAGGTTTCCAAAGAGACTGTCCATGTGCGCAGCATATGTGCGGCAAGGCGTGATTTTCTAGGGATGATTACCGAAGATCCGTCGGTCTAATTTTGGTGTATCATATATCGTCAAAATCGAATTTTCGAGCACTATTTAGCTGCATGGTCATCTTAACCAGATTCCTTCATATATGAAAATTTAAAATTAGACCTCCTCTCTCCTACTCAGGGATTCTAGGGTTTCGGATAGGGAATGTTTTCATCAGCATCTCTATCGATCAGAAGCCGAAAGTCGCACCCAAGATCCATATTTCATCATAGCCAAAGGCGGGTGACAAAATTGGGTGTCTACAAAATACCCCTCTTTGGCAGAGGTCTGTGCCAACAGCCGAATAGGTAAAGAAAAGAACGACCACATTTTGTCACCGGGGCATATACTGCCGTCATCTTGCTCAGTTATGATGGAATTGAAAAAATGCAACAGATAATATCTCTAAAGTTTTAGAACTTACCTGGGCTGCTTATTAGGGGAAAGGAATTCGCTACTCTTCCAATCCTGCAAAAAAAAGTTAGTACTTTGATCCTAATTCTTCCTTAGCTGGGCCTCGCATAGGCCAGTTCAGGGAATATGGTCTCTAGGCTGGGCCTTTTGAGCAAATCTGGACTATCTGGGATTGATGGTTACAAGAGAGGAATTCACTGCTCTTCCAATCTAGCAACAAGTAAAAAATGTTTGATGCTTGGATTTTCCTTAGCCAGGCTTCACATGTGCCAGTTCAAGGATTTGGTCTATGAGATTGGGCCACTTGGATCCGATTCAAAGAAAAAGGACCTCCTGGGGCTAGATTAACAACATTGGGCCACCTGGGGCCGCATAAATGTGATTGGGCCGTCTGAGGTCTAGTCAATGAGATTAGGCCACTTGGGGCGGGGTAAATGCAATTGGGCCACTTGGGGCCGGGTCAATAAGATTAGGCCGCCTAGGGCCGGGTAAATTATGTCTCCTCTTGATTTTTCCTTGATTCTTGATTTTTGGTTTAGAATCTGATTCTTGTTGTTGATCTAGAATCTTTTGATTCTTAATGCTTGATTTGGAATTTTTTTTTATATAAAATGGGTTCCCTCGGCTGTTCATTCTTCATTCTAACTTTTCTGATTGAAGTGAGTTCTTGGAACCTTTTTTTTTTTTTTTTTAAGTTTTTTCTCTTGTTCTTGAAGTTTGTTCTTGGTGTTCTTCATTTTGCTCTTGGAGTTCTTGACGATATTGATCATGTTCTTGAGGGAGGAGCTATTTGGAGAATTTGACATTCTCGTAGGCTTTTATACAATTTGGAAAAATTTCTAGGGCTTCTTGCAATTTCTAAAAGTTTTCAGGGTTTTTTACAATTTCTGAAAATATGGCTGAAAGGAGGAAGAGGAAGACTCTGGGAGAGATTCAGCTCAAGAGTTGCAGTAGTCTCTCCTATAGGGATGAGGGTCAGGCCAACTGGTGTTCCGGACAAACCCTTCACAACAGTCAGAATCACTTCTGCATCTCCATATGGGGTTCCTGGGAGAGGTTTTACATTTCATTCATTATTTTGATGATCTTTTATTCTTGTTTTGTATTGCTTTTGCTTTTTGCTGCTTCTTTTCTTTCATTATATATTTATTATTTCCATTAGCATAAGGAGAAGGAACCACCTACCTTGGCCCCCTATGGCCATCCGAACATGGTTCACCATGGCATAGGATGCTCCCATGCAGGGTGAAGGAGATGGTTGATGATCTTATCTGTGCGGCTGGCCCTTGTAGAGACTCGAAGGTTAAATCCGGCATTGGTGGGGGCCCTGATGGAGCAGTGGTGGCCGAGTACTCACACTTTCCACCTTCTTGTTGGCGAGGTTACCATTACACCTATGTGCTTCTATGCATTGATAGGCATTCCATTTGGGGGTAGAACCATAACCCTATCGGTAGGATTTCTGACTGCCAAGGAGTTTGTAGATCGACGATATCACCATTAAAGCCGGCCAGACATGCATCCACCTAGGGGAGATTAGTGTCTGATGGTGGAAAGTTAACTTGGGGGAGAATTCAGGCAACATGTCTCAGATAGCACGTTCCTTCCTGTTGTTTGTCGTGGGTCAATGCCTCTTCAGTGACCCTCGAGGGGGAGTGGATATCTGCCTGGTCTACTTCCTCAAAGATCTTCACAGTAGATACCTGTGACTGGGGCGGGGCCCCTATGCATATCTTCTGCTATCCCTGGACCTGCTGTCCTATAGGGATAGGGGCCTCAAAGGGGCAGGCTACATTATTCAGGTAACTTTCCTTCTCATATCTATTTCCTTTCAGTCATTTAGTCTGCACTTTCTTACTTTGATTTCTTGAAACAGCCCTAGTGTTTTGAGCACCTGGGGACCATAGCCCCCAAATTGAGGGATCCTGAAACATTCTTCTTCCCCCTAGCCACAAAGTAGGGAGATGACCAGGTGGTCAGGGCCCGACGCCATTCTCCGAGGACCACTGCTCGTTCTCTTTTGAACGATCTCACTGAGGTAAGCCTGTCTAACATTGAAATTCTATTTGCCTGATGCTGTACTTACCCTTCCTTGGTTTTACAGCTTACTTGGAGACCATTCCATGACCTTGTGTTTTTGGATTCCGAGAGAGTCATCTAGGTTCATCAACTGTCTTAGAATCGAGTCCTTTTCCAGGGTCTGTGGGGCCATGCCTGGTACTTAGGAGAAAGAGTGGTACCCCAGTGGTCAGACATCGATCCACATCCTTCTCCCGGTCTTCCTCGACTCACCATGCATTATCCAAAGATCATCCCAGCAGATGAGATGAGGCACTTGGCTAACAGAGTATGGGAGGACTTTTTTTTTAATCCAAATAGGGACTACAGAGCCTTCCTGGAGGAGGAGACAGTGTGCAGCCCTCTCGGTCCTAATTGTCCAGTGGTATGTTACCCTTTCTTGAGTATTTCCTGCAGATTCTTCCTTGTTTTGGTTTTGACTATTGTTTTTTCTAGGGGAGAGTGAGACATGTAGATCTTTCTGCTATTCGGTCGCATGCCAATGCTACCGATCCTTCACAAACAGGGCCCTCTACCAGTACCGGCGGCTCTCTAAAGGTTGCTAACATCCCTTTTTGTGGCTTCCCTATCTGGACTTATCCCAACGCAGCCAACCCTAGTCTTCTTCATCTTCTGGAGTCGAACACAGATGTAGATGCTTCCCTTGGGCTGCCTATTCCTTATGATTATGTGAGTATTTGATTATTTTTCAATTACTCTTGACTTCCTTTGGATGATATGCTCTTTTCTCAGGTGTCTTCGGAGGTCTATGCTGAGATTAGGATAATGCACTACGGCCTGTGCGAGGTGATAGTTGCCAAGGTATTCCTACTTTCTCTTTCTTTCTTTTTATCCTTTTTATTTCATTATTCTTCTTCTTGATCCTTTCCTGTATTCCGTAGGATGGAAGCATCGTCGCCTTGGAGAGCCAAGTCGGTTCCTACGAGTAAGAAATTGCACAGCAGGATGCACTGATTCAGGATATGACACAGAGGCTGGAACAGACTGGACTAGCATCCACGGGTTCCCTGGTACTCCATGAGGATGGTTCAGAGTACAGTTTAGATGATGGCTTCTGACCCATATGGATTTATTCATGCATTCACTAAAAACACAAACACATGGATATTTTCTTTCTTTTTTCTTTTTCCCTCCCTTTGTTTGTTCATCATTTTATTTCAGCATCTTATGAAAACTCACTTTTGGCATAAAGAAAATCTTTCTCTTCTTTTTTTTGTTTTTGTTTGTTTGAAATGCTTAGTCACAATTAATTCCATAACTCAAGTCATAATTAGAATAATCGGGATAACACGAAAATCCAAATACTTCTTAATTCCATTACCAAGTGAAATTACATGAAAAGGGGGACTATTTTCCTACCACAGATGGAATAGGTGAACAACAAGATAGGGAGACAATTCTTAAAGTGGGTGAAAGTTCATTAACTCTTCTAGGTTCGTCTCCTCAAGCCCGTATTGTCGGCTGATGTACATAGGCAAATAAAAGGATGTGTGAGTCAATCCCATAAATCTGACATAGTTGTGGCTAGGGGTCTTTATTAAAAAATCTTCTTATGGTTTTCCTTGGCATCTCTATGCGATATCCTGTACAGTCCTTTCCTGCAGGTACTTCTTCCAATCGGTGATAAGGTCGAATTCTGGAACATCTCTCTTATCCCGATAACAAAAAACTCTGAATGGGCTTCCCCTTAATGGTGTGGTGAGCTTCAGTTTCTCGAGGAGCCAAATCTGAAAAATAGCGGGATTCCCCTGATAATGATCTAGTCTGAATTTATGGCCATAGCTCATGTCATCAAATCCCTTGAATGTTTCTGCAAGAACCGCAGGGACGATGTCACCTTCCTTTTTCAACTGTTTTATTACCTCAATCAAAACAAATGGTGCACCACGCCCGGGAGTGCAAAGAACATAATGAGCTATCAAGCAAAGTAAATCCAGGGATCTCTGCTGATGCATTCCTCCCATTGGTAGTTATTGGATGAAGATCTGAGCCACCTTCAGAATGTTGATCATCCTATACCTGACAAACTGCTTTACTTTTTCTTTCCATCCAAAGAAATCCTGAATTTCCTCTAAGCAATCTTTCCTCAAAGAGGGTTGGAACAAACTGCCTTTGGGTAAAGATAGCATACAAACCCGAAATTCTTCAATAGTTGGGCAAATCTCCGCTAATCAAAACCAAAATACATGCAAGTTGGAATCCCAGTGTTGAGGCACCTATCGGAGTAATTGGTGATGTAGCTTCACACATCCAACTTGGCCAAGAAATGACACATTCATGGACACCAACAATCCTGGTGCCCTCACATTTATGTCTAAGGTCCATTTCCTCAACGTCATATCTAATGAGCCCATGAATTTTCTTGAAACCAATACAAACAATGAGATATAATGATTTATCAAAGCATTACTCATTAGCTAATGATTCAAACAAACCTTTACCGTTGTTGTATCAAGCTTTT
This sequence comes from Macadamia tetraphylla, assembly GCA_022985045.1. NCBI lineage: Eukaryota > Viridiplantae > Streptophyta > Magnoliopsida > Proteales > Proteaceae > Macadamia > Macadamia tetraphylla. The sequence goes on from CM040964.1 coordinate 30,274,428, forward strand.
TTTTTTTTTTTTTTAACTGGTCAAGGGTGGGGAACAAGCTAGCCTTGATGAACTGGTGCTAGTGGTAATTTTCTTTTGGGGGATAGAATCATGGATAAGAATGGACGGACCATAGGTGAATGACAGATACCTAATGGTCTTACATGCCAAATGGCAATTCTTGGGGGATAGAATCCTGGATAAGAAGTGACGAACCAATGGGTGGATAATAGATACCTAATGGCCTTTCATTCCAAATGACGATTCTTAAGGGACACAAACTATGATGATCTTTTAAGATACCTTGATTATTAATTTAGGAACCAATTTATTCCCTTGATATGGTTGAGACCGCACTTGCACATGTCAAGTTGCCTACGTATCCCTCGAAAGGAATCAGGTCTAACGTAGTTCAGGCTATTCACCCTTTCAGACATAATATTTCTTAAGCTGATCCATGTTGATCAGTCTTGGTATTTCTTCACCATTGTAGTCTATAAGCTTCACAGCCTTGCATGGTAGAATTTCTTTGACAGTGAATGGGTTGCTCCAGTTGGTCCTGAATTTTTCTCTTGGGTCATGAATTGGGGCTCTTTGTTCCCGAAGAACAAGTTCACCCACCTCTATGTGATGGGGCTTCACATTCTTGTTGAAGGCTCAGGCCATTCTCAGTTGATATTTCTTCAGATTATCCATAGCTTTCATATGCCTTTCGTTGAGAAAGTTGAGCTCATCATGTCTGGACTTCACCCATTCTCCTTCAGGTAGCTGACTATCAAGGAGTACCCTTAACGATGGTACCAGGATTTCCATGGGTAGAACTGCCTCAACCCCATATACCAAAGAGGAAGGGGTTGTCCCCGTCGAGGATCGTACAGAAGTCTGGTATGCCCATAAGGTAAGGGATAACTTATCAGCCCAATCCTTGTGTGTTTCCACCATTTTTTGTAGGATGACTTTGATGTTCTTATTGGCTGCCTCTACTGCCCCATTGGTCTCGGGCTGTAAGTGGTAGAGCGATGCCTTCTGATCCAAACTTTATGCAAAATTTGTTGGTCTTACCCCAGAAGTGGGATCCCTGATCTAATATCAAATCTTGAGGTACTTCATATCGAAAAATGATATTTTCCTGGATGAACTTGGCCACCTTAGCAGATGCAAGGATTGAATAGGACTGAGCTTTTACCCACTTTGTGAAATAATCAATGACTACCAAGATGAACTCGTGGCTATTGGATGCTTTAGGGTTTACCTTTCCAATGATATCAATGCCCCAAATGGAGAATGGTCAAGGTGAACTGAGAGAATGCAACTCTGTTGACGAGATATGTATGATGTTAGTAAATATCTGACACTTGTGGCATTTCTTGACAAAGTCCATGCAATCTGCTTTCATTGTGTTCCAGTAGTATCCCAGCCTAAGAATCTTCTTAGATAACATCTTGGCATTCATATGGGGTCCACAGAGACTTTGATGAATTTCCTCCATGATAGTTGTAGCTTGTTCCTCATCTACACACAACAACTGCATTACGTCATAGTATCTCTTGTATAATAGATCCTCTTAGAGAATAAACTGGGTGGTATATCTTCTCAGAAACTTCTCTCTGTCAATTGCTTCAACTGGATACTTCCTTTTCCTGATGAAATCCACTATGTGAGCGAACAAAGACCAATCATCCACAGTGAGAGAGTTCACTGAATTCTGATAAATGGGCCTGCTTCTTTATTCTACCAAGAATGGTCGGACTCTAGCCATAGGGTTGCACTCTACTATAGAAGCCAAGGTTGCAAGGGCATCAACAAACCTATTATTATCCCTCTAGAAGTATTGGAACGAAATCTTCTCAAAGTGTTCAATCACCTCTTCCAGATGCTCTTGATATTCTTCATCATCTGATTCACTGGCGGACTCCAGATGGCTTCATAGTTAGCTGGGATTTTCTCCTTTGGAGCTTCTTTGGCAATGGCTGTGCAAGTGGTGTCTAATTCAAAACCACTCAGTTGCATCTCCTGGTCTTGTTCTTCCCCATATTCAATGTTGGCCAAAGTGTTAACAACTTCAAGATCTCCGGCCACTGAGACCACCTTCCCCTCATAAATGAACTTCATTTTTTTATGGAGACTAGAGGACACCGCCTTCGCAGGATGCAACCAAGGCCTCCCAAGAGCATGTTAAAAGCTGCCAATGTATCAATGACTTGGAAATCAACATCAAACTTCACTGGGCCAATCCTTACAGCAAGGGTAATGATGCCAAGGATCTTCCTCTTGGTATTATCATATGCCCTTATGGTTTGGGTGGTTGGCCTCATTTCTTCCAAGTTGATGTCGATACTCTTTGCTGATCTTAATAGTAGCACATTCAAAGCAGACCCATTGTCAACAAGAACATGGGGAACTACTTTGTCAAGACATTCAACTATAATGTAGAAAGCCCGATTGTTTTGGGTTTCCTTAGGAAACTCAAAATTTGAGAACATCAGGGATTGCACTGCATATGTTACTCCTACTCTATGTGCTAGGTGTGTCAGATTTATCTAGATCGGCACTTGCACATTAGCAAGAGACCTCAAGACTGCTTCACGATGCGAAGGAGACGCCATCAACAATCCCCAAATGGAGATGTTTGCCTGGGACTTCTTTAGTTGAGCCAAGACTAGCGTCTCTGGCTCTTTCTTCATGCTGCTAGTTTCGGGCTCATTAGCCCTTAGCTACTCTACTACTAGAGCCTTGCCTTTGTAATCTTTCCCACTTCTAGTTTCCATCACGTTGGTTGGTTTTTTCATAATAATCTCCATGGGATAACTATCTTCATCATCACTATTGGTTAGGGTGATTATCCCTACCATAGAATCATCTTCTTTGATTCTCCTTTCCTGCTTGGGGTGGGAAGTCGAGGACCTCCACAAATATCCACCGCCCTCGCTCGTAGCTTCTTGACTGCATTAGAAAGCTATTGGAATGCAGCGTCTACCACCTCTGCGATTATGTCATCTGGTCCTATTTCCTCCAGATCATCTAATTGCTCCCAATAGTAAAGATCACTAACGGTTACTTCCCCTAACATTTTTTCAATTTCTCTATCCTTTCTTACATTCTCAATGTGTTGGTATACTCTTCACATAGTTTTTCTTCCAACTCAAATTTGGAGTACTATTGGTCCATATAAGCTTGCGTTGGCTCTCCAGATTCTCCCTCATTTTCTGAATCTGATGTAGAATCATCTCCCTCCATGCATAGAGAAGGGTAAATGCCACTTGTTGGATAAGCTATCAGGTCATCATTGCCAATGGCATAGACTAAGAAACATGTCAGATGTTCAGGTGAGTAATATTCTGACTCATCATCATAATCATTATACCAAGTCCCTTGATAGTCATCCCAATCTGGATACCCATCATCCTCTTGAGAATCAGAATCATATCCATCCTTCTCATCTTTATTTTCGTCCTCATCATCAACGTCATCATCCTCTTCTTTGTTGATTTCACTCCCACTTGATTCTTCATCATTTCTTAGGACCATCAAATTCTCTGGCATCCAAACGCTCGTAGTATTCAGAGTGTACAGACCGAAAGATTTTTATAGGGTTGGTCCTATCATTACTGGCTTAAAGTTGGACCAGTCCTGACTCATCATCCTCTATGTCACTCCCTATGTGGATTAAGGAAGTGTATTCTTTGATCTGCTCCCCTATGGCCAATGTGGTTACTGCTCTGAGAAGATCAGTTGTAATCTCTTCAATTACCTCTAGATTGTCTTTTGAAGTTACAGTATAATGAATTAGAGAAGTGGGATCACTCTCCTGGTCTTCCTCTAATGCTTTTACTGATCCTGTTGATGAAGTCATCTTTGGGGAATCCAGTAGTGCAAGCATATCCTTCCAATCGTACCCGTCCGTCCATCCTTCTTTTGGCTTATACACTGAACCTTGAGAATGGGATTGGTATGAGGGTGATGAGGGGTATAAAGTGGGATTGTATGAAGATGATGTAATGTGAGAGGTAGGGTACGAAGATTGGGGGTGATAGGATGAAGAGGTTCCTCCACTTTGATTATAGGGGGAAAGGTTGATGATATGGCAAAGGTTGATAATATGGCCAAGGCTGGTAATGCGATGCGATGGATTCTTCTGATAAGGAGGGATGGATGGGGGGCACTCGATCTTCTGACTCTTACTCTGATGATTCTCTTCTTCTGGGGGTTCTTATGATTCCAACCCTTTGACTCATGACTCTTCTGTAAGCACGGGCGTTTTTATGATTCTTTCGAGCTCTAGGTACAATGAGTTGAGTGGATTTTCCGTAGTTTCTTCATCTAGATTGTTCACATGATCAGGAAGTGGATTGGTATTGACATTGGAAGGCTGCTTGATCTTGACCTCAATGGTCCCATTGTCTACCAAGTCCTGAATTGCATGTTGTAAACCCAAACATCTTTCAGTATTGTGCCCCTTCTGAGTGTGGTAGGCACAATAGTCCTGATCCCTATACCAAGCTGGAGGAGGGTTGCTGATCACTCTTGGAGCCACTGTCCCTAGCAATCCTTACTTCTTTAACTTCTTATATGCGGCTGTTATGGGCATTCCCAGATCAGAAAACTGCCTTTTTGGGTGAGGAGCCTTTTGGGGGGTGCATCTGCTTGTATTATGAAGGGCTACGAAGAAGTGGCCGGTGAGACTGACTGCTAAACTGCACTCACCATATTAGTTTTCAGACCCTTTCCCCATCCGACTCGGGTGTTCTTGCTCGCATCCTAGGAGGATCCTTGATATTGGGCCTCTCGCAGAATTCTATTCTCCACCCATGTGCCGATGGCTATCAAGGCATCAAAAGTTTGTAAATGCTGAGAGTAAAGAACATCATAATAGGGCTTTGACAAGTTCTTTATTAACATCTCTACCTGCTCTGCTTCTGAAGACCTATCTGCCATCTTCATGGCCTTGTCTCTGAATCTCATTAAGAAGGCGGTGAATCCTTCTTTAGGCTGCTACCTCAACATCCCAAGCTCCTGACGTTTCACATCCATCTCAGTATTGTAGGAGTACTGTTTAGTGAAGGCCTTCACCACCGTCGCCCAATTCTGAGTTTGCGATGACTCCAACTGTGTAAGCCACCTCAATGCTGGTCCTGATAGGGTTAATATGAAGGCTTACCCCATCTGGTTATCTAAAAATGCCACGACTTGGCGATGCTGAGGAAGACCTTGAGATGAGCCTTGGGGTCTCCTGACCCATCAAATCTATCAGTTTGTCACTTGAATTTTTCTAAATTCTTACTCCAGAGAAGAAACTCATTTCCTCATAATCCATTGCTTGGCCTTCTGAGCCTTTTCCTACTCGAATCATGTTCTCTAACTTCTCTAAATGTTGTCTGAGCTTCCTTTCTTTCTCCATCTCCGAAGGCTCAAAGCGGACGTGTGCTGTAAATTCCTCTTCTTCATCTTCGATCACTTCCTTAGGAGGAGGGACCCTGGAATAGGCCCCTCATTGACCATTCAGACGGGTAGGTGAAGATCCTCTCTGACCAGTTGGCCGGGCATACTCTCTGGTTCCCCTGAGTCAAATTAAGAAGAATTTCCACGATGACCTGTAGCTCCATTCTGGTCTACATCTCCTGTTGCCGATGTCGACTTATTCCTGGGATAATCTCTGGGAGGGTTCTAAAGTGTATGCAGTATCTGAGCTATCCCTCTATTAACTTCAGCCATTTATGTCTGCAAGGTCTCCATGGGACGAACCCATGCCTGTTCGGGTGTTTCCATATTAGTGGATCCATGCTTACGGGGCTACAATCACCTGGTAATAGACAAACTCGAAGAGATGACAGAGGTGATTCTGGACTTAAGCAAGTCAACCGATTACCCTGACACGTCCAAAGGGACCGCGGTAAATACTTGAGATGTAGAATTATGCCTGAACCAAAAGTGGTTTATTTCAGGATTCTTGAATTTCCAACCCCTTGTTCACACATTCATCAAATTAATAACCAATGATTCATCCAATGTCAGTCAGCTAAATGGTAGGGGTGGATAGGGTTTGATGCCCCTAGTCCACCCAAAGTCATAAGCCGGAAGTTCATACAAATGGCTTGTTGAGAATATTCCCACAAGACATTCCATGTAATAAAGTCATGCTTTCCTTACTCTTTTTTCCACTAGATGTCATTCCTCCTGATTTTCTCGGGACTTGATGTGACTCTGACAGGATTGCCCCTGAGTCACGTATCTGGACTTTTTCCTTAAGGAGGAGGGACACCTTTTTATCTGAAACCCACCTTAGGAAAGTAATTCTTTACGACGGGAATATAATGGAGGAACATTTTCAAGACCACAAACAAGTTCTATAGTTAACTTGTGGCACTCCTAGCTTCTTCATCTATTTTCTACATGATGCAAGCATATTGGATGCAATAGCACCGACAAGGCTTCCTTGACAGGATCTATATACGTAAGGTACATGTCCTTTTGACATACTCGTAGATACAAGATCAAGGGGGTGACTTCCTTGCTCATTACTCGTGACTACACACGAGGTTAAACAATTGGTCACGGGGTGATGGAATCGTGAGTGATTGTGTGCAAAAGTGTAATGCAGGGTAACCATCATTCGATCTCAGAATGCCGTAAAGTGCTCGAACCTCCCCGAGGGTGTTGGCACAAATACGAACATCCTCGTCGTTTGATGACGCATTCGATCTCAGAATGCTATAAAGTGCACGGACCTCCCCGTGGTTGTTGGCAAAAATACATACTAGCCGTTTGATGATACCTTTCATTCTTGTACAGGAAGCAGGTACCATTTACTCTCAAGTACTCTCCATGACATGCACTGACCTCCTCGAGGGTGTGGGCATGACAGGGAGTCCCTCGCCAAATGATTTCACTTTGAGCACGATGCATGATGCAATTAGTGAATATAATTACAAACATGGGGTTAGCCAAACATGTTTTTAAACAAATGTAGTGGAAAATGTTCTTACATTTAATGGTAGCATCTAGTATCGGAAGCTTGACATTTAGTCCCCAGTGGAGTCACCACTGTGAGGGTCACGGCCGGAGGAATGGACTATGCATCCCCCCGTCCTCTCTCCTCTCTCTTTCTTCACTTTCATATTAGGGGAGGGGTTCGTGTCATGGGTGCTTTGCTTGCAGGCCCTGCACCACCGTATCACTATGTGGAGATACGTGGAGGCCTATTTCGTAAGAGTGTAAAATTCATCATTTGAGATAGAGGTTTTGATGATGGTCCAATTCGGGATCGGGATCATGCAAATGGGGTTTGGAGTCGCCACCTACGATTATAGGCTAAGGACCCAAGGGTGGGCTTGATTCTTGAGAAAAGGGCCCGAAATTTGGTCTGGTCCAGAGATTTAGGGTAAGTGTCAAGTTACAAAGTTGGAAAGGTGTTAAGCACCTAATCTTCCCAGTTCAACCGGTCTTCTTACTAGATGCTTGAGAATAAACATTTTTCACAATTATTACTATTCCATATGTATGGCTAAGTTATCACACATATATACATTAATTGGATTCAAACTACTATATACACTAAAACAAGGCATGTGTAAAGTCCACATTATGACGAGTTGGTTGAGAAATTATACCTGAACTTAATCCCTGTTTTGGGTCAATAGGGGTGGGCCCCTGACTAGTACCGGTTCGGACTGTCTTTCATGGTCTCATGGCTCAAGGGAAGATGGTCTTGACCTCCAACTTTCTTTCTTGAGAGATACTGATTGTGATGGTATTCGGACAAAGTTCTGACTAGGAATGGTCATTTTCGGATTTGGATTCAGACAGAGCTTCGGCTAGTGAAGGCTATTTTTGGATTTGGATTCGGATAGAGCTTTGGCTAGGGCTATTTATAGGCTTGGGATGAGGTGGCACTCTGGCAGGGCTTCGGCTAGGGAAGGCTACTTCCGGATTTGGGATGAGGTGGCACTCCAACAAAGCTTCCGCTGGGGATAGACTAAAGGAGGGCTAGGCTGAGGTGGCACTTCGAAGAGCTTCCGCTGGGAATGACTATTTTTGGAAAGATTCCAGGGACTATTGGACAGGGGTTCGGCTAATAACGACTATTTTTAAAAAATGGGCTGACCTAAAAATGGATTGAAGAACTCCAAAGTCTCGAAGAACACTTTGAAGATCCAAACAGAGTTCCAAATCTTAACAAAGATCTCTTCGTAGACCCGAAGAACCTCAAAAAAGGGGGAGTTGAAGGCAAAAATGGGTGGGGAGGGCTTTTCTCCAGTGGGTAAAAGGGGGTTTTCAAAAAAAATGGGAAGAGAGAAATTTTACCTGGAAAAAAGGCGATTTTCAGAAAAGCGAGAGAAATTCCAGCTGAAAAAAGAAGGGGTTGTCAGAAAAGCTGGAGGAGAGAGAAATTTCAATTGAAAAAAGAAGGTTTTCAGAAAAACGGGAGGAGAGAGAAATTCCTGCTGAAAAAAATGGATTTTCAGAAAAGCGGGAGGAAAGAGAATTCCAACTAAAAAAAGATGGGTTTTCAAAAAGTGGGAGGAGAGAGAAATTCCAGTTGAAAAAAGGGATTTTTGGAAAAGTGGGCAGAGAGAGAAATTCTAGCTAAAAAAAGAAGGGGTTTTCAAAAAGTGGGAGGAGTGAGAAATTCCAAGTGAAAAAAGGGATTTTCGAAAAAGCTGGAGAAGAGAGAAATTTTAGTTGAAAAGAGAAGGGTTTTCAAAAAAGCGAGAAGAGAGAGAAATTCCAGCTGAAAAAAGGGGTTTTCGAAAAAGTGGGTGGAAGAGATTCCAACTAAAAAAAGGGATTTTTGAAAAAGCGAGAGGAGAGATAAATTTTAGGGTAGGTGGTGCGAGTGATATCACGGATGCACGACAGATGACGAGCGGGTAATGGCCCAGTGGTGCAGGCATGGGCAGCAGGTGCGGGTCAGGCTGGCACAGGTGTGCAGGTCACATAAGCATGGTGTAGGCGTAGTGTGCATGGCCATGCAGCAGGGGCACGCATGCATGCGATGGGGGCACTCATGTTGTGCGACGGGGGCCCATATGCGTGCTGCGGGGGCACGCATGCATGCAATGGGGGCGCGCAGCATGCGGTAGGGCCGTGCGGCTAAGCTATGTGCATGGATGTGAGGCTATGTGCATGGTTGTGGGGCTTGGCATGGCTGCGTGCATGTGTTGCAGCCCATGGGCAGTGAGCACGCAACGGGCACGTGATTATGGGTTTTTCCGGTGATGATTACGGGAGATCCGTCGGTCCGATTTTGGCATATCATATATCGTCGGAATCGTATTTTTGAGCGCTATTCATCTGTATGGTCATCTTGACAGGATTCTTCATATATAAAAGGCCAAAATTGGACCCCTTCCCTTCCGCGCGGGGATTTCTAGGGCTTCAGACCCGGGTGTGTTTCGGGGTTTTATCTGGGTAGGTAGGGGATGAATTTTTTGGGTGTTTGGGCTAGGTGGGGGATTTTTCCAGGTTTCCAGCTGGACTGTCCATGTGCGTGACATATGTGCGGTAAGGCATGATTTTCTAGGGATGATTGCCGGAGATCCGTCGGTCCGATTTTGGCGTATCATATATCTTTGGAATCGTATTTTCGAGCACTATTTATCTGCATGGTCATCTTGACCAAATTCTTCATACATGAAAAGTCAAAACTAGACCTTCCTCTCTTCGCGCGGGGATTCTAGGGTTTTGGATAAGGAATGTTTCCATCAGCATCTCTGTCGGTCGGAAGCCGGAAGTCGTGCCCAAGATCCATATTTCATCATAGCCACATGAAGATGACAAAATTTGGTGTCTACACATAGGAACAAAAAGTGAAGGCAAGCTGGTTGGCTCGATCAGCCAATGGCTGGTCAGGCTGGCTAGTCTTCTTTCTCCTTCAATAATGCAGACCGGCATGGGTATCTACATTAGTTGGCAGCCTTACGCACTTCTTAAAGAAGTGTAATAATCGAATGGCGCCTATAGTGCACTATATAGTAGATTTGGGATGGATTGATATAAACACATCATATGATTTTATATATCATATGTTTTAGTTCAATTATTTTATGCATGTCTATCATTTTTATACTCTCTCTGTCAAGTTTTGTGAGCAAAGTAAGTCTTTTTATATTTTTTGAGTTTTATGGTGCAACTCTGTAGGAATACTCCTTGTGATCAATTCCCAAGGAACCCATAATGTTTGAATATCTTCAATATTCCTATACCAATTTTAATTAATTAGTAAATGTATGTGCAAGACAAAAGAAAATAGGGGACTGTAGAATACCAAAAAATGCTACCGCTAGTGGGTGCAGAACTACTCTTGAATTTTACGAAGGCAAAGCGACTTATGGAACTAACACTGATTGGATGATTTCCATAAAATGCTGCTGAAGCCCATCTAAAATGTTCAAGTTATATAACTATTGTAGTTTGGCTTGCCCTTTAAATTGTGTAGAGATTTTCGGTTTGTAAATTATGAGGCAGACAACGATACATTACTTGCGCATCATATCAGCTCTGATGAGATGTATGGAAGGCGTAAAGGTATTTTTGTTGGCTACATTGTAATACTAATTGACTTCAGTTATTGTTCATACATTACAGATCGGCTGTACTAATGTGGGGTAGTTTGTTTACTGTTCCAAATACTATCATCTCTTGGAAAGATCCAGAGTACTTTGCAAGGTTAGTTCTTAGCTTTCAATCTAAAACAGAATATCCTTTCTTCATCTTACTGGGATTTTAGAGCCTGAATATTACTCGTAGGACTACAACATGGGTCTAGGCCTGGCCCAAAGCCACAGAGGGAGAGAGAACGAGAACCCCAAGACTAACTTGTAATCTAACTCGTACGCTGAGATTCACCCCAAGACTGCAGCTAATGGTGGCTCCAAGCCCACATTGGTGCTTCCGCCAAGTGACATGACCAGACTCATTCTAATCATGGTTTAAAGGAACCTAATTAGGAATCCAAAAAAATATTCCAACCCCATTGGCCTTATTGTATGGTTGAAATTGTTTATTTATTTGATCATTTTGATTGATGTTGTTACATGTTTTTTTATAGCTCTACATCCGAGGATCATTGCTTGTATGAATGGCTTCTTTAGGGGGGTGTCTCTTTCACATCATCCAAACAGCTCTAATGTTATTATGTTCATGATAATTGAACAAAGATAGTGAATGGTTGCTTTAGGGTATCTGTTGGGTTACAATTGTAAGCTTAGTAAATGGTGTAGTTTCGTGTATTTTTGGGTCACATTAACGTAATTCTAATCAATTGTATGAGTTTACCCAAAAAGAAAAAAACTATTCAGTTTAGATTTGAGAGTTCACTGGGTATATACCGTATGATACAGTACCTATTATAAATACCATATGATACAATACCTACATACTTTCTTCCATATTGATTCACTATCACTGTTATCTGTTGTTTGGAATACATTGCTTGGTTGTATGTAAGTTCCCAAGTAATTATTGATTGATTTGATCTCTAAGCTGGGAACTTTAAATCCCACAAGGCAACAAAATGGATAATTTGTTGAAAGCTATGAACCAAAACATGGCCAAGGATCATTGATTTGATTTCACTTTCCAAGTTTCCCTAATGTGCTAATAAAAAGTGGGTTATTTTTTGATACCTCATCAAGTCGTGTTCCATGCTTTTGACCTGTGCATACTCACTATCTTAGGAGATTGATGTCTGTTATTTGCGGAATCCACTTTTCTGTCCACATTGATATCCATACAAACTCATTACCTTTTGTTCTTTCCCTTGGTGATGTTGCATTCATTACTTGAGATTATTTTCCATCATTGTATTTCCTTTGTGAGTGCAGCCTTCCTCAAGAAAAATGCCTCATGACTTTTCTCTTTTCTTTGTTGTCTCGAAGCTAGGAATAAAGAAATGTTTCTCTTTTATGCTTGCAAGCATCCCTCTTTTTCTTCTTATAATCATCATTACCATCTTTATTAATTACTGCTGACGAGTTATCAACAAAGGAATTGTTTTATTTTTATTATTTTATTTTTTTGAATAAATAATTCATTACCAAGGAAAAAGGAAAAACATACAACCCTTAGAAAAGGGGGAGAGAAAAGAAGAGAGGCCCAACTTAAGGGGGTGCATTCCTGATGATGGAGCTAGGCAACTCCCAGGAATTTACAATATGACAGTTCCTAATGGATGGATTACAAGAGAAGGAGAGCCTTGAGATCTTTGATTTGACATCGAAGGAGATGGATCACCAAATCTTATCCAGAGAACGAGAGTTTGAGGTCCATTTCCTATGATTTCTTTCCATCCAGATCTGATTAATTGTTACATAGAATGCATGCTTTCCCACCAGGTTACATATAGACTTGCCTCAGAAGGTCATGTCCATCCAGATCCATTCTCCATAGAGAGGGAGGATTCTTCTAGTAGTAGGCCAACATTTGACAAGAACCATTTTCCAGATGGAGTTGGAGACTGTGCATGCAAAGAAGAGATGGTCCACAGATTCTGGCTCATTCCCACAGAGGATGCATATAGGGTCAGCCGGGATGCCTCTTTGGATGAGGAAGTAATGCATAGGCAAGGAGTTAGTGAATACTCTCCACGCCGTGAAGCTATGCCTCGGGATGTGATGAGGGAACCAAAGTAGTCTCCTACTGGAGTGGTTGGACCATGAGTTCTAGCAAAATCCCAAGCTGCCTTGGCAGAGAAGATCTTGGAAGAAGAGGGCAGCCAAAGGGTAGAGTCATGTCTTTGCCTCTGGGGGTCCGAGATGACTGGCAAGGAGTTCCAAATATCATCAAGCTGGGTCGAGGAGGAGGCTGATGGAGAACATGTGCCAGAAGATATAATATCAGCCACTAGGGCAAGCTTGGCAATCCTGAGTTATATATATTCTTGGCACTAACAACATGGTAGAGGACTCCTTTGGGGTGCCAAGGATCGAGCCAAAGGCAGGTAGATAGCCCATCACCAACTCGAGAAGAGATAGCCAAGGAGATCTGGGGATGGGTGGCCATGATCTTCCTCCAAGCCTATGAAGAATCAACCCGGGATTTCACAGTCCAAAAGGAGTCAGACCTCGATGTTGTTTTATGGTTGTCCTTGTTGGCAACTCGGCCACGTGGCGGTGATGACGTGGCCAGTTTGGGTGACGTGGATGAAAATGATGACATGGCAGTATCCAGGTCACCGGAGATAACGAGCAGCTTGGTATGCATGGAGTGGTTTAATACATCATTAATAGGTGGTGCGGTTTCGGGTCAAACTGCAAAATTGGCCTATTTACGAAGGGGAGATTGTTGTTTTATGGTTGTCCTTGTTATAACTCGCCACGTGGGTGATGACGTGGCGCTTGGGTGACGTGGATGAAAATGATGACATGGCAGTATCCAAGGTCACCGATGAGATAACAGAGCAGCTTGGTATGCATGGAGTGGTTTAATACATCATTAATAGGTGGTGCGGTTTCGGGTCAAACGCAAAATTGGCCTATTTACGATCGAGGGCATTTTCGGCAATGAAAATGACATTTTGGAAGATCGGTTCTTCATGAAAAGATAGATTGTAATTTTCCTAGTCCAGTGCATTTGATTTCGCCACATTCCGATATCGTATGAAGAAGTTACGCATTTATGGCAGTCGAGGGCGTTCGCATTGAAGATGATTTTTTAAAGGAAGTGTTCTACATGTAACAATACGACAAAAATACAATCTTTCCAACGGTTCTGATTTCATCGCATTCCGATTTCGTATGAGAAAGATACGCCATTGGAAATGTGTAGGGAATTTTGGTCTTTTACATGGATGATTCAGATGATTGAGTCTTCCAAAAGTCGAGAGCATCCAGCATTTATCCAACGCACTTCGCTTCATATCGATCGGATATCGTATGAAAAAGTTATAAGCGCTTCAGAAAGTCGGTTCGAAATCCAAACCAAAATCCATCAGCTTGCTCCGGTGTTGGGTGGGTTTTCGAATTTATTTTGAAATTCAAGGGCTTTTGTGTAATTTAAATATTTTGAAGGTCCTGAGTTGCAAGGGTCTTAAGCATAAACATATGGAGGCAGGGCTTGATTGTAATAAAGAGGAGTCAAAGGAAGTGAAATGGACGGCCAAGATTCACCACGTATGTTTGATGCCCATCCAAAGGTTGCTGAGATTTTGTGTGATATGGACGAGATAGATGCTTGCGTGGGATTTTATTGGTTAGATGCATAATTTTGATGCACTGGCGCTACACTATATCAAGGTATGTTATTGTGTTTCGCGGTAGTAAGGTATAAAAGGATTCCGATCTTAATGATCTCATGAAATCTGATTAAAGCCTCATGGAAGATTCGGATCCAACGGTCAATATGCATTTTCACTTTTGTGAGTGGAAGACAAGCTCCTTAAAATCCGAAAAGCAACCAATCATAGATCGACAACACTTCGACGATGTCAGCTTACGCCATGATGACGTCATCAAGATTCAAATCTAACGGTTTGGATCTGTTGTCCGTTGGTTTAATCGGACGGTTTGGATTATAAGATCTCTTATATGAGATCTACGGTCGATTTCGCTCTGTTGCGCGCCGCCGATGTAGCCTACGCCACCCGTACGAAGATTCCATTTCGGGCTATCTCATTGCTCCAACTTCAAAAGGTCATAACTCCCTCATTTTAAGTCGGATTTGAGTGATTCAAGTTGGGGATTCTTCATCTCTCCGAGCTCTACACATCAGAGGGAAGAAATCAGGCAGAGGGCTTGCTGAGGTGGTCGGAAAAACGAGTTGAAGCTCGTGGAAGGCTAAAGGTTTGAATGAAAGACTTCCATCCTCTTGCACTTCATCCATAGCCACCATTAGAGGCTTAGGAAGCTGCTGGAAACCAAGGTAGCAAGTCATATTGGTTGTTGCCAAGAGAAAAGAAAAGAAAAGAGAAGAGAAGAGAAGAAGAGGGAAATAGAGAAGAAGTTGTTTCCTCTCTTTGTGTGTGTGTGAATGTGAATGTGAATGCCATTGTTGCTCCATGAAAGTAAAGACAAGGAGAAAAGAAAGAAGAAGAACCTAGAATTTGGTTCTTGTGAGTTGCTTCAAGAAACCCAAGTGCCAACCGGGGTTGAAGCATTGGCGGCACCGAGACAACGTGGTTGTGGTCCGCATCAAGTGGAGATTGACATTATTACATCTCCGACGGTTACTCCTTGCCAAGGTAACCTCAATTTTGCAAAATTTCCATTATTATAAATCATTGTAGGCAAGATGTTTGATAAAATGCCTAAGTGATAGTTGTAGTCTATTTGGGGAAATTTGCATGTATGAGTGCTTCACTATAGGGCATTGTTATAAGCCCAACTTGATTTTATTGGTGTTCGGTGCCGGACAGGGCTATGTGTTCCTTGGTAGGTACAACTACCTAAACCTATTTACGTGGTGCGGCCTCTCGGATCATTCCGAGAAAACTAGGGTGAAGACCTAGCCATTGTATGTCATTGGTGGAAACTGAATGTGTTCCCTTGGTCGGGTGCATATAATTAGTATTGAGTAAATGTGAGCCCGACAAGGCATTACTCCGCATGTAGGCAATCGGCAAGCAACGATTTTTGTGTTGTGGATGTGTATGCTCGATTTGTATTGTGGATTGGAGTGCTTGGTCGCAGAATGGGTGTGTACATCCGTAGACCGACCACTTGGTGGTGCAAGGTGGATGCATACGATCGTATGTATGTGAGTGATTACCGTGTGAGGTTTATGAGACACGCAGCACATACAGTTATGTGAGTAAATTTCATGCAACAAGAAGAATGGTCAGAGTATACGAGTAGCTCAAAAGATCAATAGACTGTGCTATTGAAGTACAAATAGTGATTGCCACATCGGGTACAGCTTGGAAAGTGAAAATATTTGGCACATCGATTCACCCCCTCTCAAGGTCAATCGGGACCCAACAATTGGTATCGAGCAAGGACTCTAGAGGCGCTTTAAACATGAGTGATCCAGCTTGGTTGAAGATGGCATCAGTGTTTGGTTCAAGAAGTCTACTGGAGCTTCTATTTTAATGGATCAGATTTTATCCTTTGGAGGAAGTTGATGAAGTCACATATAGGTTCATTGGGGTATGATCTATGGAGTGCGGTGGTTAATGGGAGGTAGACTCTACTATTGACTCTAAGGTTAGAGAGATCATTTTGGATGGATTAACGACAAAGCGTGAGTGTCAAAGTCAGCCATGCATATCGCTAAGGCGATGTGGAGAGATTACACAACCTATATGGAGGTGAGCCACTATATCGTGAGTCCACATTAGATGTTGAAAGCAGATGTTCGATGAGTGCTACACTAGTGGATTTGAGTGTTGAGGCACATATTACTACAACTCAAGATGAAATCAATATTGATTTGAGAACACATATGAAGGAGTGCAACTTCATTATTGCAAAGATTAGAAACACAAGTCATCAATAGAGATGAGAGATGTAGAATCCTTGAAGAGGCAGCCAATGTGTTGAGAGCACAACCATAGAGCTTGATGCTTCTTGTATCTCATGATGATGAAGTCCGAAATGACCTCATGTTATAAAATCTCTTGAAGATCAACGAGAAAGCAAAGTGAGGTGTGTACCGTGCTTGAATCGAGAACTTAGCCTTGAGAGAGAAAATAGATGTGCAATCTCGAGTGATTAAAAGAGGTAGTGAAATTTCAAATGATTTTAAGAAGTTAAACAAAGAATTAGAAGTTGAGATCAGCCCACGAGAGCATCACAGAAAAACATGTAAGAGAGCTCAGAGGAGACAGAGGAAGAGAGAGGAGAGACACAATAGTGAGATGAGATCTCCTACACATCGTGCACAATGTGGAGGCAGTCCACAGATACAAAGAGTAGAGGTAAAGGCTAACAAGGTACCAAACAGGAACATAATCAGAGTTGGTGGTTATGACAGAGTTTACCAAGAGAGACTAGTTGAGTATGGCAGTGTCAACAAGTTCAATTATCGAGGCATATGCAGATGATTCCCAGAAGTCGATGGCTCCCACCAATAGACATAATGCTTCACCCAAACTTGCATAGGCGCTACCAATGATACAGCTTATGTTTTCATGGGTATTGCACAAAAGTGAGTATGGGCATAGGAGAGCAGAGTGTATATCTAGACTAGACTCCAGCTATAAAGGGAAGATTCCATAGCACCACTGGGTAGACAACTAGTAGAATGTCTTAGATGCCACCATCATGGACATTGGGCCAAGCATTGCAGGCAAGGTCTCCCTCACTTGCACAAGAGGAGAGAGACTATCGATCTCTAGAACAAGAAAGTTAAGAAGTGGTTGTAGAAGGCAAGTCAATGAAAGACATTATAAGAAGCATCAATACAATCTAGTGGTGAGTCTCGTGTGGCTTTGTATAGTGTGTGGAAAGTGAAGGATATACAAAAGGCCGAGGCAACAGAAATGTAACTGAAAACAAAGGGAGATGTCAGCTCTAGGCCAGCAGAAAGATTCGTAAAGGGAAGACCATCATTGGAAGGGTAAAAGAGAGGTCTACAATTGGGTTGGTTGGACAGAGGCGAGACCAAGAAGACAAGAAGTGAGCATAAAGAAAAACAGTAGTAGGAAAGCTTCGTGAGAAGCAAATGCATAGGACCAAGGCAAGTGGTCGCTAGTTTGAGAGAGAAGCACATAGAGGTGTGTGCAAACACACCACCCTCCCACCACCTAGACAAGGTATAGGAGGGCACACCTCCCTGCACTAGGTGTACTGTGCACAAGAATGGGGAGCTCACTAGATGGATATTAGTGCTCCCAAAGGACTTAGATTATGACAAGAAAGTTCCCAATAGTGCTTGGATTAGAGACATCAGTTGAAACTTAGTGTAGTCCTCTTGAGTATTTGCATCTTAATGGAGCAATCACCGATGGGCGTCAAGGTCACCAGGGGGCGTAATAGTTGAGGATGTCGTTGATGGTCGAGGTATGCGCCGGGAGTATGACAGCCAATAATTCACTTTTGTATGCATCAAGATGGGTCGAGATTCAGTTGGTACCAATCTCAGGGTAGTTGTCGAGTGTAATTTTGTGTGATCATGGTGATTGTTTGACTTTGACAGAGTTAAATATTTCAGCACTAGTGACGAGAGAGTGATATGTTGACGGATGAAGAGATTTATGAGAAGCTCAAGAAGTCGGTGAGTTGAGCACTATGCATCGTAATTTGTAGTTCATGATGTATGTCCAATGAGGCAACACTTATCGATGAGCAGTGTTGAAGCGATATGAGGTCGCTTGAGTAATTGAGATTTCAACTCATAGGATAGGGAAGATGCGATGGGCACTCCTATGTAGTTTGAACTCTCACATCGTAGGATTGAAAGATGCATATGGGCATTCCTATAGATGCTTGTATCCCACATCGGGAGAGATTACTTTAGAGAGAGATATTATAGTTCTTTGATATTGAAGTCAAAGAGGAGAGTGCTCAAGTGGAAGGCATTGATTTTGAGAAAACTTTTGCTCCAAAGGGCAAGACTTGAGGCTATCGAATGTTCTTGGTTTTGTCAAGGTACAAAGGGTTCAAGGTCTATCGATGGATGTCAAATCAGCTTTTCTAAATGGAAATTTGGGAAGAGGAGGTTTACATAGAGCAGCCTGATGGGTTTCAGCTGAGTGAGGACCCCACTCTTGTGTGCAGATTGAAGAAGGCATTGTATGGTTTGAAACAAGCTCCAAGGCATGGTACTCCAGATTGGACTCTTACTTGTGCAAGTTGGGTTTCAAGAAAGGCTTAGTGGACAAGAATCTCTACATCATAACCAAGAAAGCAACTTGTGGTGGTTGTGTATAGATGATATCATCTTTGGGGTCACAAAGATGAGTTGTGCAAAGATTTTGCAATGAGGATGCAAGATGAGTTTGAAATGTCCATGTTGGGTGAACTATCATTCTTCTTGGGTTTGCGATCAATCAAAAGAAAGAAGGTATCTTCATATCTCATCCAAATATGTGAGGGAGATGTTAAAGAGATTCACCATGGAGGATTGCAAGCCGTTAGTACACCTATGATGACTGGGTGTAAGTTGAGCAAGGAAGATGACTTCCATCATTGACCACACCTCTTATAGGTCAATGATTGGTAGCCTATTATATCCGACACTAGTAGGCTCGACATCTTACAAGTCGTGCATGGTAGCCGATTTCAAGCAGACCAAAAGAGACACATGTGGCAAGAAGGAAGAGAATTTTCAGATATCTCAAAGGGACTAGTGAGTTTGGGTTATGGTATCCAAAGTCAAGAGCTTTAGTTTGTCACTTTTTCGATGCAGAGCAATGGATGTGTAGATGATGTGAAGAGCACCATGGTGGTGCATTCTATTTGGGGAGCAGCTTGGTGGCATGGCATAGTAAGAAGCAAGAGTCGCTCTTTCAACTGCAGAGGCGAATACATTGCGCTACATCTTGTTGTACACAAGTGTTGTGGATGAAGTGATGTTGAAGGATTTGAGTGTAGAGGTTGAGCAGCAAGGCCACTATATTGTGACAATACTAGTGCTATCAATATCTCCAAGAACCCGTGATGCATTCTAGAACGAAGCACATTGCTATCCGTATCATTTCTTAAGAGACAAGGTGATGGAAGGTGAAGTAAGGATGGAGTTTGTTCCCAGGAGGAGGCGATGGAGAACATGTGCCGAAGATATAATATCGCCCACTAGGGCAAGCTTGGCAATCCGAGTTATATATATTCTGGCACTAACAACATGGTAGAGGACTCCTTTGGGGTGCCAAGGATCGAGCCAAAGGCGTAGATAGCCCATCACCAACTCGAGAAGAGATAGCCAAGGAGATCTGGGATGGTGGCCATGATCTTCCTCCAAGCCTATGAAGAATCAACCCGGATTTCATACCCAAAGGAGTCGCCCTCGATGTTGTTTTATGGTTGTCCTTGTTAACTCGCCACGTGGCGGTGATGACGGGCGCTTGGGTGACGTGGATGAAAATGATGACATGGCGATCCAAAGGTCACCGGAGATAACAGAGCAAATTTGGTATGCATGGAGTGGTTTAATACATCATTAATAGGTGGTGCGGTTTCGGGTCAAACCGCAAAATTGGCCTATTTAAAGGGGAGATTGTTGTTTTATGGTTGTCCTTGTTATAACTCGCCACGTAGTGATGACGGGCCGCTTTGGGTGACGTGGATGAAAATGATGACATGGCAGTACCCAAAGGTCACCGATGAGATAACAGAGCAGCTTGGTATGCATGGAGTGGTTTAATACATCATTAATAGGTGGTGCGGGTTTCGTCAAACCGCAAAATTGGCCTATTTACGATCGAGGGCATTTTCGCAATGAAAATGATATTTTGGAAGATCGGTTCTTCATGAAAAGATAGATTGTAATTTTCCTAGTCCAAAGGCATTTGATTTCGCACATTCCGATATCGTATGAAGAAGTTACGCATTTATGGCGTCGAGGCGTTTCGCATTGAAGATGATTTTTTAAAGGAAGTGTTCTACATGTAACAATACGACAAAAATACAATCTTTCCAACGGTTCTGATTTCATCGCATTCCGATTTCGTATGAGAAAGATACGCCTTTGGGAAATGTGTAGGGAATTTTGGTCTTTTACATGGATGATTCAGATGATTGAGTCTTCGAAAAGTCGAGAGCATCCATATTTATTCCAACGCACTTCGCTTCATATCGATCGGATATCGTATGAAAAAGTTATAAGCGTTCCCAGAAAGTCGGTTCGAAAATCCAAACCGAAAATCCATCAGTTGCTCTCGTGTTGGGTGGGTTTTTCGAATTTATTTTGAAATTCAAGGGCTTTTGTGTAATTTAAATATTTTGAAGGTCCGAGTTGCAAGGGTCTTTAAGCACCAAACATATGGAGGCAGGGCTTGATTGTAATAAAGAGGAGTCAAAGGAAGTGAAATGGACGGCCAAGATTCGACCACGTATGTTTGATGCCCATCCAAAGGTTGCTGAGATTTTGGTGTGATATGGACGAGATAGATGCTTGCTGGGATTTTATTGGTTAGATGCATAATTTTGATGCACCGGGCGCTACACTATATCAAGGTATGTTATTGTGTTTCGCAGGTACGAAGGTATAAAAAGGATTCCGATCTTAATGATCTCATGAAATCGATTAAAGCCGCATGGAAGATTCGATCCAACGGTCAATATGCATTTTCACTTTTGTGAGTGGAAGACAAGCTCCCTTAAAATCCGAAAAGCAACCAATCATAGATCGACAACACTTCGACGATGTCAGCGCTTACGCATGATGACGTCATCAAGATTCAAATCTAACGGTTTGGATCTGTTGTCCGTTGGTTTAATCGGACGGTTTGGATTATAAGATCTCTTATATGAGATCTACGGTCAGATTCGCCTTGCTGCTGCGCCCGATGTAGCCTACGCCACCCGATTTAAGATTCCATTTCGGCTATCTCATTGCTCCAACTTCAAAAGGTCATAACTCCCTCATTTTAAGTCGGATTTGAGTGATTCAAGTTGGGGATTCTTCATCTCCGAGCTCTACACATCAGAGGGAAGAAATCAGGCAGAGGGCTTGCTGAGGTGGTCGGAAAAACGAGTTGAAGCTCGTGGAAGGCTAAAGGTTTGAATGAAAGACTTCCATCCTCTTGCACTTCATCCATAGCCACCATTAGAGGCTTAGGAAGCTGCTGAAACCAAGGTAGCAAGTCATATTGGTTGTTGCCAAGAGAAAAGAAAAGAAAGAGAAGAGAAGAGAAGAAGAGGGAAATAGAGAAGAAGTTGTTTCTCTCTTTGTGTGTGTGTGAATGTGAATGTGAATGCCATTGTTGCTCCATGAAAGTAAAGACAAGGAGAAAAGAAAGAAGAAGAACCTAGAATTTGGTTCTTGTGAGTTGCTTCAAGAAACCCAAGTGCCAACCGGGTTGAAGCATTGGCGCACCGAGACAACGTGGTTGTGGTCCGTGATCAAGTGGAGATTGACATTATTCATCTCCGACGGTTACTCCTTGCCAAGGTAACCTCAATTTTGTAAAATTTCCATTATTATAAATCATTGTAGGCAAGATGTTTGATAAAATGCCTAAGTGATAGTTGTAGTCTATTTGGGGGAAATTTGCATGTATGAGTGCTTCACTATAGGGCATTGTTATAAGCCCAACTTGATTTTATTGGTGTTCAGTGGCCGGACACAGGGCTATGTGTTCCTTGGTAGGTACAACTACCTAAACCTATTTACGTGGTGCGGCCTCTCGATCATTCCGAGAAAACTAGGGTGAAGACCTAGCCATTGTATGTCATTGGTGGAAACTGAATGTGTTCCCTTGGTCGTGTGCCATAATTAGTATTGAGTAAATGCGAGCCCGATGGCATTACTCCTGCATGTAGGCAACGTCAAGCACGATTTCTTGTGTTGTGGATGTGTATGCTCGATTTGTATTGTGGATTGGAGTGCTTCGCGAATGGGTGTGTACATCTGTAGACCCGACCACTTGGTGGTGCAAAGGTGGATGTGCATACGATCGTGTATGTATGTGACGTGATTACCGTGTGAGGTTTATGAGACACCAGGCAAAGAATACGGTTATGTGAGTAAATTTCATGCAACAGAAGAATGGTCAGAGTATACGTAGTGCCTCGGGCAGCATCAATAGATCGTGCTATTGAAGTACAAATAGTGATTGCCACATCAGGGGTACAGTTGGAAAGTGAAAAAATATTTGGCACACTGATTCACCCCCCCTCTCAGTGTCAATCGGGACCCAACACTCGATAGGTTTGAGTACACCCATTTGACCCATATACTGTCCTTCTTGGAGATAAGCTTTTAGGCCAATTTGATAATTTTGGAAGAGTTCACATCTTTTAATCCTTCTTAGGTCCAAGCCCCTTTCTTTAGGAAGGCAAACAACAACCCAACTAGTAGGACGAAGGAATCTCACACAGTCACTCCCTTTCCACAAAAAGGAGGTGAAGATGGACTCAAGTTTGGACATGATGGATTCCGGCAGTACAAATGTACCTAACTAGTAGATGTAGGAAGCTTGGAGGACTGATTTGATGAGCACAAGTCTGCCAACAAATGATAGAAGCTTTCCTTTCCAGAGCTGAAGACGCTTCCTAATGAGGTTGAGCATAGGGGTGTAATAGTGCAGAGAGCCTGGCCAGGATGAGAGGAAGCCTAGGTACTTCACCAGAAGCTGACCCAAGTAGAAACCTGTTTGGCTAAGGATAGAGGCTTTGTTTGAATCAGAGATCCCAGTGAAGAAAATAAGCGACTTAGCTAGGTTAATGCGAAGCCCAAACATAGCAGTAAATTGGTTCAAACAAAGCATAATGTTCTGCATAGAGGAAGGGTCAACTCTGGAAAATATCATCAAACCATTTGCAAACGTCAAGTGAGTAAGCTTGATAGCTTTGCATTTGGGAATAGTAGATATGTGATTCTGATCAATGGCCACTTGTAAACTTATGGAAAGGACTTCCATGGCTAGGAAAATATGTATGGAGATAGAGGACATCCCTGCTGGATCCCTCAGAGGAGGAGAAATACCCCACTGCACTCTCGTTGACCAGAACTGAGAAACGAGGAGTAGCAATACAGTGATACATCCAATTAGTGAAAATAGGGGGAAAACCCATGGAGTTGAGGACCCTGGTAATAAAATCTCATCTCAATGAGTCAAAGGCCTTGTGGATGTCAATCTTTATAAGGACAGCTGAGGAGTGGGATTTTCTATCAAATCCTCTAACTATATCGTGGCAGAGGATTGTTGAATGTCACACGCCATTTGGTGTTGGTGACAAGAAATTATTTGCCAATGTTCACCACTTTCCATTTAGTAGGTATGGGTGGTTGCATGTTATAGTGGATACCACACTCCTCTCATTTGTGAAGTTTCAGCCAAAGCCAACATAAGTGCCTCAAAGTGATGTAACATTAAAATATCACTTAGATTCCATTATAGTGAAATGATATTCTGAACATTTAATTAAATTTTAAACACATTTTATAATCATTTTTTTTTTTTTTTTTACTTCTTTGAGGTTGAAAATTTTCATGTGAGATGGATGTAGAGTCTTCTATCACATGTAATTTCCTAATCAAAAGATAGGAGAATGTCCCTTCTCCCAAAGTTACGTGGTTATTTTTTTGAATTTCGCTGGACTCTCATTGACTAGAACTGAGAAGCGAGGAGCAGCAATACAGTGATAAATTCAATTAGTGAAAACTGGGAGAAAACCCATGGAGTTGAGGACCCTAGTAATGAAATCCCATCTCAAGGAGTCAAAGGCCTTGTGGATGTCAATCTTCATAAGGACAACTGAGGAGTGGGATTTTCTATCAAATCCTCTAACCATCTCGTGGCAGAGGAGGATGTTGTCACCACTGCTTCTACCGGGGATGAAGGTCGATTGGTTGTTACTAACAAGAGAGCATAAACTTGTATAGGAGATTGCATAAAAGATTGGCCTGAAATCATTCATAGCTTCAACACCCTCTTTCTTTGGGATGAGGCAAAGGAATGTGTTTCTGGCTTGGGTTGAAGAAGAAGCTTTTGATAGCCTTGGTCAGATCATCCTTGATGAGGTCCCAGGAGGAGGATAAAAACCTCATGCTGAATCCATCAGGGCCAGGAGCTTTGCTAGCTTTATGAGAGTGAATGCCACATTGATGTCATCATCAGAGGGAATAGCCATAAGCATATTAGACATAGAGGCTAAGACATAGTGATAGGCCTGAACAAATCCTCAAAATAATCCACAACAACCTTCTTAATCTCATCCACTCTATGAACCAGGTTCCCTTTAGGGGTAGACAATTTGGTGATAGAGTTGAGGTTGTTCCTTGCTTTCATAGATCTGTGGAAATAGACAGTGTTTGAATCTCTAAGCCCCAACTAATTGATTCTGGATTTTTTCCTTAGAAAGCTCTCTTACTGGGCTAAGAGAGTAGAAAGCGCAGCTGCTTCAATCTTCTCTTCCTCTACCAGAAGGAGATTGAGGTGGTTAGTCTGAAGTTGAATTTGAATGGAGGAGAGCCTATCCCTGCAAGCAATAACTTGAGAAAAAATATTTCCGAAGGAGTTAGTATTCCAAGCCTTAGAGCTTCTTTGACATTTCTCAACTTTCTGGCTAGAGCTAAAAGGGGGGGGAGGGCGGTGGAAAAGGCTTAAATAGGTTTCAGCCATGCTTCCTTGATAATGTTGGGATAATCTGGATGAGAGGTCCACATGTCAAAAAATTTAAAAGATTTGAGGCCAAAAGAGGTGTAAGACTAGATAAGGGTGGAGATGGATCTACGATCAGAGGTATGAGGGACTTCAAAAGAAGCATGGGGGGGAGGGCGGTGGAAAAGGCTTAAATAGGTTTCAGCCATGCTTCCTTGATAATGTTGGGATAATCTGGATGAGAGGTCCACATGTCAAAAAATTTAAAAGATTTGAGACCAAAAGATGTGTAAGACTAGATAAGGGTGGAGATGGATCTACGATCAGAGGTATGAGGGACTTCAAAAGAAGCATGGGAGGAAGGGAAGGCAATGAGCCAAGCATCATTCACAAGAAATCTGTCCAGTTTACAAGCAATCCGAGAATGACTAGATCTTTTATTATTCCACCATCAACAGCAATATCAGCAATGCAAGCATTAAATAGGGGAGCCTCTAATGGATCCATTGAAACCTAAGATGGTTGGTGAAGTGCGACCGGCTATGGCATAATAAGAAATCTCAGTGAGGGAAGTGGGGTCCAGCGGATCTGAGTCCAATTCAATAGAGGATGGTTTACTGTCCAACGAATCTTATATTGGTCCTTCATCATGTTCCAATAAGAACAGTTGCCAGGATTTGCAGTGGTGTCCAGGAGCAAATTTCTCGTCATAGTGTAGCATAGGCTTTTCTGTCGGTGCTGCTGCATTTTTACAGGCGAGACGCTTAATGGGGATGCAGGGAGGAGGAATGGTCTCGGTGTGTGTCGACGTAGGTAACAAGGGAAGGCTGGGCCTACGGAACCCAACTGGCCTAGTCACTTCCTGACGCGCCTCCAATAGTTAAGCCTCCTGAAGGCGGGCTAAACCCACCGCATACACCATTGAAGATGGTTGGAAGGCCATGATCTCCGTGCGAATATTGGCACGAATGCTGGAGATGAAGCAACTGAACAAAAAAGAATGAGAGATGTCGGTGATGCGGTTGGCCAAAGCTTCGAAATGGCTCTGGTAGTCAGAAACCGAGAAGGTTTGCAGGAGCTTAGCCAGGGCACCTTGAGGATCTTCGAAGTCAAATGGGTCAAATCGAATCTCCAAAGCACGAGTGAACGCTGGCCAAGAGGTGAATTGGGCCATCCTAAACATCCATTGGAACCGGTAAGTGCAGGGGCATCCATGTGGTGGAGGAAATCATTAATCGTTGGTCGACTGAGGTGCTATGGTAATCGAAGAAGCAATCGGCCTTGAAGACACATCCGCACCGTGCGAGTATGGATGGTATTAGAGGAAGCGGACTGAGAAGTTCGAGATGGAAAGGTAGTTGGGGAAGATGGTGCCGTGGGTGAAAGGTGGAGCTCTTGCTCAAGATGGCCATCCATGGCTATGAGACATAGGACCATCTCAGAGAAGGCCTGTTATTGGGCATCAACAACAGAGTGAAGGGAGTCTAGATGTTCGCCATGAATTGCCAATGACGAATGAAGAGTTTAATGGCCTCATCGAGCTGTCGGTGGCAGGTGTTTTCAGCCATGGCGAACAAAGACAATGAAAGGGAGAAAATCTTAAATCCACTTCGAGGGTGGAACCTCCTAGAGAAGAAGATTGGAACGAAGAAATGATTCTCGTTTCCTTTCTACTTACTCTAAAGCTCCATATATGGGCATCCTATTCCCTTACAATGTCCCAATCATACTCTCATATCAATCCTAACTAATTCTGTTATGATATTACATTCTTAGTGGTCCCTAATACAAAGTCCCTTAGGATAACCGCCCTCCTTCTAGAAGAGAGCCTCTGCGTACATTTGCCACATCGGTCATTGCCACCTCATCCTGATAACTCATTTCAGAAAACCATAGATCAGTTTCAACAAAATCTAGAAGTAATTTTGTAATTTCTCTTTCAATCAGTTCCCATCACCTTTGTTTCACCAAATCGCATTATCTTAAAGCTATATAAGTTACTAGACCAAAGCTTGGGCAAAATTTATCAAATTATAAGTGCCTAATATCCCCAACTGAACAAGAAGAAAAAACAGGGGTTCTATGCTTCTAAATCATAAAAACTACAGTTAAAGGCGATTCTAGCCACTACATTTCATATAAATTCAATCCGATTTCATATGGTTTTAGCACCTAATTGTGGCATAAAATCTCCCAAAGATGGAAGAAAAGACTATTAAGAAAAGGAAAAAATATGCAAGAAAATAAAATGCGTCATAATGGGAAAACCTAGGGGTATAGAAGATTGAAACCAGCAGAATAATAATCTCATGAAAATCAAAGAAGGAATCAGAAATACTTCCATGAGATCGAAGAGAACCTCGGAATATTTCAAAGGAAAGACGAGGAGAAAGGTGAGAGCTCGAAATCTTGAAGCAACGTGAGGAGATGATTTGCTGGCTAATGAAGTAGAATGTTGTCGCGGCATTCTTCGCATTATTCGCCGGTCACTCGAAGGAACCTGTAGCTCCATTGGAAGAAAGAGAGACGTAGGGTTGGTTCAAGTTGGAGACGAGATGTTGGGTGGATTATTTAGGGGAAGATGGGTTGCTCAATTACGTGTTAACCCTTTATTGAAAAATCTTGTTAGAAAAGGATTTTTTTTTTTTTCCTAGGATTGAATGTGATTTCACTCAATTATCCTTGTTGCGGCAAGAAATCGTTCTAAGTTGTGTACAAGTCCTGCACAAAGGTACGAACACAAGAGAATGAGCGTCACACTGATCCAATGGAGAACTCTCCGATGTCTCTGCAAACAGATAATTCCAATAACAATGGAAGAGTTTTCGATCCCTTGGGAAAGGAGTTTGCGTGGGTATTTATAGCTAGAGATGACAATTGTAGGGTGAGAGACCTGCTTTGGTAGCTTTCTAATGCCGATAGGAGTCCCAAGTCTAGTGAGAGTCATAATGGGAAAGTAAATATGGTGATCCTTCCAGTTATGGAGACCCCATGTATTGATCATATTCCAAAGGATATGGTGAAATATTCGTCCTTTCAGGGAAGATTCGATATCCCGTCGAGTACGTTCCGGACTAAGATTAGTCTATATCTTGCAACTCACGTGATGGAACTTGGTCAGCCCACTCATGCGTATTTTCGTGAGGGAACCTGTTGGCCTCCTAGGCCAAGCGACTTGAATCAAAGACAGCCGTTTCGTGCTCCCACTTACTAGGTGCCTACTAAAGAATGTAGCATACAGGTAGCCATTTAAGAATTTGAAACAAATTATAGGGATTAAATTGAGGAGGTCCCATTTTTCACATAATAATAGCACAAAAGGACAATGCTACACTGAAATTGTAAAAGAGAAATTTATACAATATCAACAACTGTGAAGTTGCAGAAAAAAGCCTCTTCGTAGCCTCAATGGCTTGTTGATCATGTGTGCAGCAACCTTGAGATCGAAGGTTCCATGCTTGTGTGAGAAGTTGCAGGGAATATCAACAACTGCACAGTTCAAGTTGCATAAGAAGACAATATTGTGATACAGAAATTTCGCTGGCAGAACATCCTCGCTCAAAGAAGGGATTTATACTGTAATTAATACCCAGCACTGTACAATAATTCGCTATGTCCCAAGTTATCAGAGCCGAAGGTTAATTTCTCTATGTAAGCTTTAATGGTCATGTAATAGTTAGTGAGTCAGACATGCTCTCAAGCTAAAGACCGACTCTTCGAGCAGCTCAACCAGCAAGAAATCAATCCCATGAAACCTGACTCAGTAGGCTGGCCAATGTCTTTCTCCCGTTTCTCTAGAACTCTAAAAAACTCTTGTGTGCTTAATTTCCCATCACGGTTCGTATCAAACATGTGAAAAATGATATCAACCACATTGTCGGTGAGATTTACACCACAAACCTGTATCACATATACCAATCTGTTAGGGAATATAAGATGACAAATTACTCTCATCTGCAACATATGGAAGGGCTGAAAGTAGCGAGTAGTACATGGGAAGCAGCTCGTTGGAAATCCTTCCTTGTCAACAAACCATTTACTTTTCCATAACCAAAAATCGCCAGAGACAATGGCTGCAGTTTTTTCCGTAGCTCCGCAAAATCCTTGAATTCCTCAAATGTGATTCGGATGTTCCTAAGATGTGGTTCATTGTTCAGTTGTTCAACCCGATCAAGGAACTTGTTTATATGGCTCATGTCAGCTGAGGCAACCATGGACAAAGCAAAGTCCTTTGCCGATATGGTTCCCCTAAACTTGTAATCATAATGAGCAAACTCCAACCGCAAGATCTATGAAGTTCAATAAGATATGATAATCTGAACTGTCAGCATAAAGAAGAGGAACATAAAATTCACTGCTAACCAAAAATATCAAAATTGGCATGGAAATTGATTGAATAGCAAATAGGAAAACAAAGGCCTGGACACTTGCATCTTTGAGCTATTGATCTCAATAGCACACGACTTTTTTCGAGTGATTGGTCATACATAATAGCATCTTCAGTAACCGAGGCAGAAAAAGGCTAAACATTTTTCAGATGCCAATATGTCTAAGCTGGAAAGTTTTCTAATCTCGAGGTCAAGGTGGCAATAGGTTTGTTAGCACTAATTTAATCCTAGACTTACCCACTCGACACACACACATATATTAGACCCTGCACTCAAGATCCACTTCTTCCTTTTCTTTTTTTTTTTTTTTTTTGGTAATTCTCCAATCTTTCTTCTATATAAATCTATTGGTGTACGATGCCTTGAATTCCGTCTCAGTTTAATCCAAGGAGTACCAGTGCAGGCGCCTCGACAGGCAAGACGGCAGTCCCGCTAGCCGGTTAGTGGGCCGTGGAGGTTGCAAGGGGCATAGGAGGCCCCCCTGCATAGCAAGGGCTGCTCGAATTTTTTATTTGAGATCAGTTTTCTATTTTCTGGATTAGAGTTTTTTCGCTATATATTTGTAGCTAGAGTTCCTTTCTCTGTAGTGCAAACAATACTAAGAGGTGTGAGGACGAGTGCTGTAACCCTATTCTCCATTGATAGTGAAGCAGGATCTCATCTCACCGAGGACGTAGGCAATTTGCTGAACCTCGTAAACCACTGTGCATTGTTTGTTCTTGTTTTTCCATTATCTTTTGCATCGTTTTAGGGTTGTGTTTCTACAAAACCTTCTTAAGCAAATGTGGTCCTTACCCCCCTCAGGCATTCTTTTTCTGAACCCTGAATTCTGCTCTCGTTCCACAAGCAAGAATCCTAACATCTCCCTCCACATTTTCACACCGCAGCCTCTCCTCTCTATTTCCCCCACTCCCTCTCTCAAAAAAGAAAAAACAAAAATTCCTGGTCCTGACTGGACTGATGATCCCTTCTACCTTTGAACTAGATCATCAGTGGTTCATGTAACTGAAATTTCAATTTGGGAAGGGTGCCATTGAAATATGTTAATAAAATCTGAGGAACTTTCCCGTCTGAGTTCCCCACACAGCCGCTGTTTTCAGGGGGGAAGGGGCATCTTTTCAGAGCCCCCATGAAAACAGGGGCTGTGTCTAGGTGTGGATAACACTAGGCAGGTAGCGTTCTTTCTCCCTAAAATTTAATAGGGATGGATACCCAGGGCCCTGGAGTTCCACCTTAAAAAATAAAATAAAATAAAATAAAATAAATCTCAAAAGAGAACAAACGTTTAAAAATGTAAGGGTTTTCCTGGAAGAATGAGCATGCATAGAAGATACCATGAGAAATGATATGTTAAAAAAAAGTCCATGTTAAAATATCAAACAATAGGCTTTCCTCAATAAATAACAAATAAATATCCCACAAATGTTAAGATCACCCTCAGAGTAGATTAATCCAAGAATCAAGTGAAAAGGGGGAGGGGAAGATGAAGGGTAGACATACCTCATCATGTAAATTTCTCAAAAATTCAACAAACTTTCCAATTGGGAGGCGTGCATTCCCATCCTTGCCAAAGAAGTATTCCAGCAAACCACCATTTTCAACAGAAGTCCCAACTTTAAACCCAGTTCGCCGTCCATTCCTATGATGAACACCTTGCCTGTTATAAGCCCGCATCAAAGCCATCACTTTCTTAAATTCCTCCCTGTTTATCTCTCTGTAAATGAAGGTAAACTGATCAACATTGAAAGATTGCAAACAGAGCATAGGCAGAAATAAATAAGCAGCAAAACCAGCAAGGTAACTAGGAAAACCATTCAATATTGCGATATATATAGCAAACAAAGAGTTCAACAGAAGTTAAAATATGTCAATATTTTTCTAACGAACATTTATCATGTCATAATTTAGTGAAAATAAATGTTTCAAGTTGATGCATGAACACAGGTCAAGTTGAACCCCACAGTCTGAGGCAAGCATTTGACATTAGCTTCTACTGCACCTCAAGGCATAGGCTTCGAACTCATTTTAAAACAATACCACACTCCCATACAACATATCCTTATCACAGATCTACAATCAATAGAATACTGAAACTGGTAACAAACTAAGATGCAATAGCTTTCTTTGACATGGGAGCACGCCTATAGGTTGCGCGAGCCATACTCAAATTAGGGGCCTTTAGCTCTAGTGGAGCCTTTGATTCTTGGCTTCACCATATCTTTATGGTCCACGAATAGATGGAGTCAACAGTATGTTGTACGGTGCTGCCTGCATGCAGATTAGCTTCCAAGGTCAAGCAGTCTCAATTTCACTAAAGCATTTGCGAATGAATGCTGGGCTGGGCCGGGCCACATGAGCTGTGTGGGGAAGACTGAAAAAAGTAATTGAATATTATTGCATAATCCTTTCCTATTGGATTTGTTGTTTTTATTGATAAGAAAGTCCTACTGTATTTGAAAAAGGGCCATAACCCAGTGCTGGTCCTGACTATGTGGGATCCTGAAAGGGCTGAGTTCGGAGACAAGCCGTTACTTTGGCCTTTTTCGCACAAAGTGGCTGCTTTCAAGACTCAAACCCAGGCACTATCCCTGGTAGTCCAAACCTTATACCATTGTTCTACAGTATTCACTTCCCACTAAATATGGATGGCATGTCCCAAAGATTTCATAAATATTATAGGCTCTGCATACTTAAGGTAACTATAGAAGTATAAATACTAAAAAGGTTTCTCAGCTTCACAAAGCTAAAGGCAACAATATATTATATGTGTGTTGGATAAACTGCGCATATTTTATCCACTT
Organism: Macadamia tetraphylla; assembly: GCA_022985045.1. Taxonomy (NCBI): domain Eukaryota; kingdom Viridiplantae; phylum Streptophyta; class Magnoliopsida; order Proteales; family Proteaceae; genus Macadamia; species Macadamia tetraphylla. The sequence goes on from CM040964.1 coordinate 30,306,734, forward strand.
TCCTCTTGGTCATCAAGACAGTCATCAAATCACATCAATATCCATTCCTAGTCAACCTAGGAAAGGGGAGAGATAACAAAGGGCAGCAGCGTTGAGCCATTGCATGTATGTGTTTTTTTGATGATTCCTTACTAGTGGTCAAAAGTTAAAAAAAAAAAAAAAAAAAGCTTTAGACTTATTAGTATATGCAGCTTTCATAGTGTGTAGGTTGTTTGCATGGGCAATGGTTCCTTGGATGGTCGTCATAGTGTGCAGGTTGTTTGCAGGTGCAATGGTTCCTTGGATGATCAAGTCACTATTGTGATCTTGGCTTCCTATCTTTGACAGCGAGTGGAAACCTTATGGTTATCATGAGCCCTTGTGTAAGACCCTCCTTGGCATGAAGCGTTCACATCAGTAAGCTCACTGTGGCATAATCAAGAGAAGCGAAATGGTACAATCAATCTTCCATCAGTAAGACCAAGTTGGAGATTGTCAAGTGCATCAATGGACACATCATCATTGGGGCAAGAGCTACAATTGGACATATTTCCAATTGGGTCGAGAACTTAAATTAGACCTCATCGTCATAATGACATCTCCTTAGGTCTTAGGATTCATATATAACTTGTATGTCGTGCTTGTAATCCTAAGCATGCATATAATGCAACTCTCATAGACCCTGTACCCATAAGATCATTAAAACTCCCAATCATCACTTAATGGTTTAACCTTAACTGGGTGAGACAAATGAGGGTCAAGCTTGGAGGATCTCAAGAACACCTATGAGCTTAACTTGAAGAAATCAAGCAAGGATCTTGAGGAGAAGAGCCAAGCCACATGAGCTTCAATGGAGGATGCACTTTTGAGAGGTAAAACGTTTTGTGCATACAATTTGTTTATCCACCTTAAAGAGGTATTCGATCTGTGCATAAGTTGTTTGTCTCTCTACTAAGAGGGATTTTGTATTGAGCATATATTTGTATATTAGCCTTGTAAAGGCTTTATATGGTTGAGTTGAAAAATTAACACCTCCTTTAATAGAGTTTGTTAAGGTTTGGTGTGAAGTTTAACACACCTCTATATGATTGGTGTAACCTGGTGAGAAACACCGGGTTTGATGGCGAACCCAAAAAACCATTGGACTTGGTGAGTGCCTAGAAAACAAGTGGTTGCGCAGTGAGCCATATAAAACTACCTTGTAAAGGTTCGATTGCAACCTGTTGAAGCAATCAAGACAGTGGAAACACAAGCAGTGAGGAACTTCTTGAGCTTCTGGTCAAAGTCCCCTTTTGGGAGTCCCAACAAACCCCCTCAAATGGTGGCAACAACAGATCAGGGATGAGGGAGATCTTGGTGATCAATCCCCATCTAAAAAAACCTCAAAAACAGAGTTTGATTGACCTATTTTTGTGTCTTCAGTCTTCAAGCAGCAACTGAGGATGAAGCCTATAGAATAGTACCAATAGGTCTCAAACAATAGTTCCCACACTCAGGAAACAAGAGAATGAATAAAGAAGAAAAAAGAGAAAAAATGGAGATCAATAGTTGCGGGGGGATAGGCTTTCTCAGCCTTAGGTCTCTCACCCACAACTATCCAAGCTGTTGAACAACCTATCTCAGGTTCAAACTTGCAACCAAGCTTTTATTTTCATTTATTTAAACTGTGCTTCAACATTATAATCAGCTGGCTTTTATAGTAGAAGCCTAGCTCCAGAATTAGTAAGTTCAAGAAATAGAAACTAGGAAGAAAATGGAAAGTACTGAAAAAGGAAACTATTCAACATAGAACTAATCAAATAGGAAATAAAGACTTCCTAATTGGGTTTTCTTGCTCGCTAAGGGAATAACAAAAGGGTGGGGAAAAGCTCTTCTAGAAGATGACAATCGATCTTTCTCCCATGAAGTTGACTAAGTCAACTAATAAGACAAAATAGACTCTACTGTTGAAATCGGTAGGAAGTCTAAAGGTCCTTCTAGAAGCTGGTCCAGTTTTGGATCGAAAGAATTGGCTAGCTGGACCAATTGGAACCAGATTTAATACTGGTTCTGGATCTGGATCTGGTTCTAGTTCTTCCTCCTGAGATACTTAGACCATGCATAGGATCATCTGATCAATTTTATTGCCTGATTATGAAGATTCAATTACTATTCTAAATCCAGCCATTGGATTATCATTATTTTTTGGAGATTTGATCTACTGTTGCTTTATTCCACTTAACCAGAATTGGAAGTTTGGAACCCCATCAGAAAGTTTGGCTTTGACTTTTATAAATCATTCAAATTCTGGTTGTGAGATTACTTGTGATCCTGTTAAGGGGTGAGTTTTCTGAACGCTTGTGTTCATTCTACCTCCCCCATCACATACTTAAGCCTAGAACTTAGTTACAGCCTTTTACGGACAACTCCTTTCATTGTCAACTTAACTGTTTCCTCAATGGTCTTGATGCGTGTCAGACATTCTCAAATGGTACTATATTGAAGGGGTACCATATTGAAGGACTGGTACTCAAGGTATTTGTTTCTCCCAACCAATAAAAATAAAAAGTGAAAACAGACAATATGACAGATGTGTGAGTTGCAATAACTGAGCAAAGAAACAAATAGTTAGAAAAATAAAATATAATCTAAAGAGCATAATGTTGCCCTTCGACCATAATGCCACTGTCCAAAACTAGGAAACTAGAATGTCTAAGAGACACATACCCATTATGATCAAGGTCAAACATTTTGAATACCACGGAGAAGCTATACTCTGGGATGCTGAGGAGTGTTACAAGAAAGATATACCTGATAAGAAACAAAATGAATTGATATGTTTCAATTTTAATCACAAATAAACTTTTTTAAATAGAAAAATTGAACATCAAAATTAAATTAAATACTCATATTCGACAAATCATGTCGAGAACAGAGAGTATAAGTTGGCAACTCACTCTGCAAAAGATATAAATCCATCATTATTTGTATCAAAAAGCATAAAAAAGTTTGAAGTTTCACATCGCAACTCCCCAGGGCTTCTCTCCCCTCTCAAATACCCTTCTCTAACGAGATTTGATTCAGATGGAGGAAATACAGGAACAACTGCCCGCATCAAGTCTGCCGGTGTCATGAATACCTCCCCTCCTGGAGTCCGAAAAGATGCAAAATACTCAAAAACCTGAAGAAATTACACGGGTAATTGATCAATGAGCATAATGTATTAACAGCCTAATAATTCAGTCCCTAAAATCACAGTTAACAGGGTCATTGTCTCTCAAGACTACATACAGTTTGAAGCTTAAGGAGTCCGATGAATGCAATTCAATCCCAAGACCCAAGGATGATATCATGTTGATTAGTGAAAAATAAGATCCACAACCAAAAGAGTAAATATGAATTTACAGATAGAATATCCCATAGAATTCGAGGTATAACCAGGTGAAAAACTCCAAGGATCCTCAATGTTCAAACAGATGTAGTGAGTTTTATTTGAGTACATAAGCATTTCGCCAAATACGGCAGCACATACAAGGAGTTCAATACAACATTATGCCAAATATGAACAATAGGACAATAAAAACACCTACGTGCTGAGCAAGCATACTTATTAAGAGTCAGCTATCCAGAAAAGGATTAGCAGTACAATAAAAACACATATGCCGAGCCTACTTATCAAGAATCAGATATCTGGAAAGGGAGAGGGGGGGACTGTAGGAATCTTGTTAGAAGGACCTCAAGCTGGACAATTTAATAGGGTACACAGTGTGTAATGATGGATGATTAGGTTCCTAACCAAAACACGAAAAGTGCCCTTAAATCTTCACAAGTTCAAGAGGATGCAGCACCATTGCACCAAAACAGAAAAGAAGCATGGCAATAAGTATAAATACCAAAGCAAGAAGAAGAAGAAGAAAAAAAAAAGTGGATACTATCATATATAGAGACATCAAGTTAACTGAGTTTGCAAAGGAGCAAAAAAGTATTGTTGCATGATTGTACTACTAAAGCAAAAAGTTGCCGAAAGTAGAATACCTTTTCGGGAGGACTTCGCATCCTAATGCGCTTTTCATAGTTAAAGAAAACCTTCCTCCTAAATGCATCTGTGGTAACCAAAAAGCAAGCAATAATTAAGTAATGTGTTGTATAATGACTTTCACACAAGGAAAATGAAACAGAACCCAAGAAGAATAAGAAGAGCGGTGAAAGAGAGAAAGATGGCTTACATCAACTGATAAAACATAACTTTCAATGAAGAGGTTGACAACCAATAATAACTTAGCAAATCATGCTAGTCAGCTAGATAATAACCAGATATCAGATGATTTTCAAGATGCCAGTGGTCTGAACAGTAGTTATTAAATATCACTTAGGTTGCTAAGTCAAATAATGCACTACGAAAAAGAACACGAAAATTTTGGTTTCAGAAGGTGATGGGGCTTTCTCACTGTGTGGAGGATAGTACCAAGTTCTTGACTAACTCCTTTAAATGCATGCACAATCCAACCTCTTTGCCTGAAGTTCTATTTGATCCATATCATAAAACGTAAGTCCCAGTGTAGGAAATGGTAAAAGTGAAACAGCAGAGCAGAAACCGCTCTTTACTAGAAACAGATCTTTACTAATACACCTTGAAGGAACATCACAAGACTTATTTGTTTTCAAGCCCAAGAAGGAAAAAAGAAAAATAGGAAAAGAAAGGGAGAAAATCTTGTAGTAATTCTTTTCTCCAGGACACTCAAGGACCAATAACCTTTTCACAGTTTTCCATCAGGCATTGATTTTTTTAAAGGAAAAACATCCATGTGTTTGTTACAAATTGAAGAAAATAGACAGATGACAACTGCAGAAAGCATGCAATAAAGAGAGAGAGAGATCAAATAAGTGAAGAAACAATTTAAAGGAAGTTAAGGACAAGAGAAATTTTAATCATCTGTCAACTTTTAAGTTAAAATCTCATAACTTTCCTCTGAAGATTAGATTTGCAGCTACAATATGACAAAACTATCCTACAAAAGAATGTACAATTGTCAAATTAGTCCACTATGAACTATGTAGCAAGCAGAACAAAATTTGGGATTATAAAAAGTACAAAAATGAAATAACCAAGTCATATACATTAAGAATATGAACGCACATAAATGTATCATCTAAAAATCCAAACATAGGATCCTTGAAGTTGTAAAAACCACCATTTTGCAAGATAATAACAGAGTCTAATGTGGCATAAAAATCCACTCGTCGATGAACAGATTAGTTACGCTACATCCTTCCTCATAAACAAAGTTATAGATTTAACCGCAAGGCAATCAACGTTAAAATCGAACGAATTCATTGGTTAGAAAACACAATCACAGCCTTTTCATTTTCTTTTCAAACAGAAGATGACACAAATCATCAACCAGAAGTTAGAACACACATCAATGTTGGCTTGAGTATGTGGGTAAGTATCATACAACGAGTAAGTGAGTATGCAACTCAAACCAATGCAACAACAAGCTCAGAGTTACCCAAAGAAAAGACGGTTTCCCATAACCAAATCCTTAACCAGAAAATATCAAAAACAAAAGTCAAACTTTATAGAAAATTAAAAGAAAAACAAGTACGTAGAAAGGAAAATACCTCCAAAGAGGTACCAAGATTTTTTCCCCTCAGCCGCATCTTGGATGCTAGAATGATGCTGCGGATGCGGATCCTCCTCCGCTGTGGTCTTTGCTACAGTCGAATAATCGGCGGAAGTTGTAGTAGAAGAAGAAGAAGAATACCAATACGAGAACCCTAAGCCTGAACCGACGGTAAACCCTGTAACGGCCTTGAGAATGAAGCCAAAACCAGAGTCTCCCCACTTATCTTCCTTAATGCTCGACGCGGCAAACAAACTAGATGAAGATGAAGAGGAAGACGAAGACAAGACTTCTGCTTGATTGAAAATGGAACGATAGTTCAATCGCTGGATCCCGGGGAGTAAGTGGATCGAGGTTGCAGATCTCTTCAGTGAAGCGCAAGAATACATATTATGAACTCAAACTTGAAGTAACAGAGCGAAATAGAAAAGAATCGTTGAGAAATGAAGTAGAGGCTCTCTAATGGGAAGAACTGGAGAGTGGTGACCGAGCCTGGTAAACTCTGAGTTCTGACCGAGACAGAGGAAGAAGCTGCGGTTTGGATTTATAAAGCGTTGGGAGTTAGTTTTTCGCAGCTTTTACTCAACTCATTATTACCCGCCCAAGGGAACTAATCGCTCACTGGCCACAGCAAAGTTTTAAAACTCGGGATCGGTCTCTTCCGGTATCGGACAGGATCGGATTGATACAGACCTTTATTTTTAATAAAAAAAATGATATCTTAAACTATTTGTGACCTTCATACCTTAGCACTGGATAATATCAGATCGGTCAGATCAGGGATCGAATATCGGTATCGGATGATACCAATTCAATTCAGGCAATCCTAATCGATCAATCCGATTTTGAAAACCATGGGCCACAGTAACGCAATTTCCGTTCTAATCTGTGGGCTAAGGATAAGTGGGAAACAATGTGACATCGTTTGGATCCGTGCATGTATGTCGCTAACCCGATTCACACGACACTTGTCTAGTCCGTTTGAGGTTACAAGAACCATTACGTTGTACGGAGTTCACCTGATCAGGGGGTAGAGGTTAGGACTTAGGACCCACTGGGCCACCACAAGAGAGAGTAGATGCTCAAAATGGTCTCATGTCCGGATAACTACCATCTTTTTGGTAGCTTTTCGATTTGTAACATTCATAAGAACCTCCTTACCAACAAAAATAGAAAGGAGAACGTGATGGTGGGTTTTAAACTCGAAAAAAAAAAAATGGTGAAGTAGTCTTAACACCCCAAACCCCCCAAAAAACACATTGAATAATAAATAAATAAGAAAATCACAAACCCAGACACAGGTGCCCGCGATACGACTACCCTATGGGAAGATAAAATCTCAACCATGTTGATGTTTTGTGGGTGTTCTCATTAGCTACTGCATTGGTGTAGGAGCCATGCTCCCGGACAGATTACTCTACCTCTCAAAATAAATAATCTATTCAAACACATAATTAATTTATTGGGAAAAGAGTGTTTCTCAACACCGGGCAAATAAGGGGTACACATGGGCATAAATAGGGGGTGGTTTTTGGGTATCAAAAGGGTGGGGGCATCAACCATTTCACAACTCCCTTTGTGCCTGGACCCAGGGGCCACACGATCAAGGAGTGTTCATTTTCCCATTTAATTTAATTTGATCACAACATCAGGTATTTTCCTCACTCTCTTGGTTTGTTAGAGTACAGTCCACTATGAAGTCTACCAATGCTTGGCCTTTGATGGTTCTTTTGGGCAGTAATCGATATCGTGCTCGCCTAACTCGACCGACCAACTAAAGAGCCTTTCTAAGATGATCGGCTTATGTAGTATCTTCTTGAGTGGCCGGTCGGTTAGTACCGCTATTGAATGAGCTTGAAAGTATGACCTCAGTTTTAATTTTAGCAGCAACTACCAGGGTGAAGGCTAACTTCTCCGAGCCTAGGTATCTTCTCTCAACGTCTAGGAGAATGTGACTGACATAATAGATCAGGCACTGCTACTTTTCTTGTTCCTTCATTAGGGTTGCACTAATGACTACTAGTGAGACCGCTAGATAAAAGAATGTGAATGTGGGTTTTAAACCAAAACACCCCCCAAAAAGAAGTAAGAACACTGAATAACAAATAAATAGGAAAATCAAGAGCCCAAACATAGGCGCCTGCAATATGATTGCTCTATGGAAGATAAAATCTCAACCATGTTGATGTTTTGTGGGTGCTCTCATTGGCTACTGCATTGGTGAAGGAGCCATGCTCTCGGACATATTACTCTACCTCTCAAAATAAATAATCTGTTGAAACACATAATTAATTTTTTGAGAAAAGAGCGGTTCCCAACACGGGGCAAATAAGGGGGCGCATATGGGCATAAATAGAGGGTGGTTTTTGGGCATCACAAGGGTAAGGGCATCAATCATTTCACAGTTCCCTTTGTTTTCAGACCCAACGGCCACACGACCGAGGAGTGTTCATTTTCCCATTTAATCTAATTTGATCTGTTCCATGTTTGATTGACTCAAAACTCTGAAAGTTGAAATGCCAATGGAGTATAGTTAAAGAGCTGAGAAGAATCAACCAAAGGAAGCTTGAAACTAACCTTAGAAATACAATACAAATAGATTGATTTGAATCAGCCAAAATTAGAATCTGTCGATGCCAATTACGCGATTCTAACTGTTACGGCAAGACATTGTCCTAGGTTGCTCTTAGGTCCTGCATAGAGGAACAAACACAAGAGAGTGCGTGCCGAGCTAATCCGATGGGGGACTCTCCAATACCTAAGTTAGATCTCTCTGCAAAAATGACCCCACATGCTCCTGTTCAGCCTGTCAATATCACTGGGGAACTCATCAGGAGGTGTGGACAAAGCGGTAAATTTAATTATGAGACTAAGTTTAGGAGAACAAAGAAAAGGGCTGCAACACGAGGACTTCCCAGGGGGTCACCCATCCCAGTACTACTCTCGTCTAAGCACACTTAACTGTGGAGTTCTGATGGGATCTGGTGCATTAGTGTTGGTATGATTGCACCCAAATCGGTAGGTCCAAACCGGCTAGCCGGTTGGATGGGTAGAATGCACTTTTCTGGGTTTTTACACTGTGTGGGGCCCACACCTTTGTTGTGCAATTTTCCGTTATACCCCTATGGGAAGAGACCAAATTTAGGTATAAAATACATATTTTATGCCAATAAATAAAAAGGAAAATTAAATTTACAAATTTAATTACATATTAGTTAAATTAGATATTATATGCAATTTTCTAGATTTTTGTGCTATGGGGCCCACACCCCTACTGTTCAAATCCCCATTCTGCCCCTTCGTGAATTAGCCTAAATAAGGTGTGGAATGTATATTTTAGTGTCAGTAACTACATGGGAGGAAATAAGTTATAAATATATATATATATATATATATTAATAAAGTACTATACACATATTTATATAGGAATTGAGATAAGGCCAACCAAACAAACCCTTAGGACTGTTTTGGGGTGCCATATAAAAGGGCTGTTAGGGCTACATCTCACCCAAATTGTGGCTGTTGTTACAGTAAGAAAAGAAGAGGAGAAAAGAGAAGAAGAGAAGAAAGGAGAAGGAAGAAGAGGAAGAAAGAGAAGCGAGGAGAGAGATAACTCACCTCAAGCTACTGTTAGAATCGGCTGTGCACCCAGGTGAGTAAACTCAGTGATGTAGTAGGGTTAAAAGGATAATTTTGTATGAATAGGGTAGTTAGGGTTAGGGTTTTTGTCAATTAGAGACAGTTAGGGAAACCTTGTGCTGGGTATTGCTGACCAGTGAGAAAAACCCCAATCCATTAAAGGTTTCAGGGACCCAACTTGTTGGGGATTTATCCCTGTGAACCCTAGAACATAGGATCTTCAATATCCAAGTGAAATTCTATGCAATTAGAGTTGGGATAAGGTTAATTAAATAGGAAAATTCTGCTAGAATCTATGAACAGAATTTTGTTTAATTTCAGAACTTGAAATTTATAAAGATTAATTTGATATTCTTCTCGGAACTCATTGCCAAGCTTGACTGGGGTTAGAATACAGATTTTGTTACTGAAATATTATTGATTTAACCTATTTAGATGATTAAATTAGGGAAAATGAATTAATTCTACAAAATTCATCAAATAGTGTTAATTTCTGTAGGAATGAAATACATTAGCTAGGGTCAATTAATCAGAACCCAGAAATGGGTCAACTTGATATTTGATATCTTCTTTACTGACATAAGGTGAGCAATGACAATTCAGAATGAAAATTTGAATCAATTTGGGCTTAACAGTAAGGAATAACACAGAGTACAACAAGGACAAAACCAGATTCTACAGAAAACAGGGGAAACCGGCAGGTCCCGACTAGCCAGCTGCTTGCCACCCAGGCAACCTACCTATTAGGGTTCCAGTGGTCCATTTTTTCTGTATGATTGGTCAGCAGGCCTTGACTTCCATTCTTGGAGCTGTGTACATAAGATTTTAATAGAATGGAAGCCATAGAAGAAGAATACAATGCGTAAAATTTTAAAACCCTGGTTTGGACTATTGATGTGATTCTGGGATATCCTACCTACGTGTGGGACCCATTAGTGATTTTCCTTTTGTTATCCAAAAATGAAGGGAACTGGACACCTATGTTGTACACTAAAGAACAGTCATATGCCCAAGTACCTTTAGGAATTGGGGATGATGTACTTAGGTAGATTTAAGTAGAATTGTAGAATTTTATCTTGTAAATAATGATTGGTATATCTTGTGAAATAGGAAATATAAGCGGCAATGAGGGAATCTAATTTAAATCAAAGAAGTGAATTTTCAGCAATTCAAACACCAAGGTGAGTGAGTGCCCTGATTTATTTTAGGGAATGTTTTATTATTGTAATCTTGCTTGTAACTCATGCATTATGATTGTGTACATTTGATTATTGTTATTGTTCTAACACTAAATCATGGAACAGGAGACTGGAACAGGTAAGGCATGTAAGATGGGACACTAGTAGGTGCCCAATGATTATTATAAGCATGTGATGAATGGTTGATGGATGGTTACGCGTCATGTAGAATTGCTGAATTAGGTATCACTACCCAAGTGCCACAACCCCTTGTCGGTAGGGGGATAGGTACTGATTATTCTTGACCTGTGGCTGTCTGATTAGCAGTACACTTCCGTGGTACGACGTACTGTACTTAGAGATGGATAGCAGCAAAGTACGACGTACTGTACACTTGACTGTCTGGGGTTACTAATTTAGCGGTTAGCCAGGGTACCGAGGTTCTTTCTGGGACCGACTGACTCCTACCTACAATGAGCTTATATTCCTAAGACCCAATGTATAGGGTAGAGAATACCACCTACGTTGCTACACTATACCACTGATCTCAAACTTAGTAATGGACTACGAAGTAATGTAATGCTAAATGAACACATGTGCATCATATAAGGTGTAGAGCATATATGACATCATTCGTATTATGTTTTCTTGCTTGCCCCCACCCCCTCACTGAGCATGACTTGATCACCCTCCTTTATTTACTTTTCTAGATGACAAGACCGATGCTTTGCCAACTGTCAGCCTTGATCATGAGACAGTGACCATAGATTACCTAGCAAATCTTCCAGAGGATGAAATCGACCATGGACCCGACTGTGGATGTGATGAATGTGCCTACGAGGTCAGTTCTTCTGAGGAATAGGATAGACTAATCATATGTCTTTTTGTGTATATATTTCTGTTGATGCATACTCTGATTATATAGTCTACTACTGAGATATTATAAACTGTGTAAATATTCTTTTTTTTTGTAAGGTATGTAACTCTCACTTGGATAATTATAAATATATCTTATCACTTAGTTGGCATTGGAGCTTATGTAAAATATCTTATTGTTAGATTATGCATGTATATATGAACTCTGATCTTTAGTAATCTAATTGTGGTGTTATGATCTCCCTAGTTTAGATCCTGGGGAAAAGGCTGACTAGACAAGGTGAGTTGTCTAGTGCCGCATGCCTTGACCTATTGGAGGTAGTTGGGTGTGAAAAGATGGTCCAGAAACTTCCTCAAACCATAAACCAGAGAAAAAATTTTCATTTTGCCAAAAAGTGCTTCAAATTCAATCATTATCAGCCGAAGAAAAGTTCCCCGGGGATGGGGGAATGAAAATAAAATTCCAAAGAAAGAACTCAATCCAAAAAAGACAGTTTGAGTGTGCAAGCAAACCAAATACTATTAAGTGCATTCTCATTTTCTATAATATAATAGCATCTCATTCTATAAGATACAAACATTGGATCTTTCACTCATCAAAAGCCAAAGTGGGAACTTTTTGAGCACATCTCATTCTCATGAAGTTCTAGTAATTTTTTTTTTCTGTATTCTAGAGACCTAATTGAAGAAAGCAACATTGGTCCCTTCAAAATAATACTTTATGAGTAGTCCAAGGGGGTGGGGAATAATAACTTATAAGAAGAACTTATTGTTTATGCAGAAATCCAAACTAATAAAACCCAAAATAATAATGCCTGCCACTGAAAGGCTGCATTTGGGAACCATCTAAGAGACTTATATCTTAAGAATAATAGAAAGGTTTCACTACATGAATTACCTTCCATATTCATGATATGTAGACTCAGTACGCTTCCATTTTTAGTGAGATCAAACACTCAAAAGCTGCAAAAAGCTAAAAGAAATGGTTCCATTCCAAGAGCCAACAAAAAATAAGGTAGCAAGTTATTAAAAGAGAAACTCGCCTGTAGTTTAATTAGATTTATTTATTTACTAGAACTAATAGTTTCTTGTGCCAAGTTGCCGATTTAGTTGTTTAATCTAATTAGATCCAAGGACTAAAAAACACCAGCTCCTAAAGGCTTGGGAACCCCCTTCATCCACAGATGAATAATACTCCATTTAGAGATTCATGTAATCAATCTTAACATTAGCATCAAGTGAAAGCAAATCAAGATAGAAGTATATCTAATGCTTAAAAACAGAACTAAGAGACTATAGTAAGAGAAACCAACTTGTGCACTTAGGAATGTTTCAACTTTCAAACAGTAATGGCTGACATTCATAGTAAGCATGGTCGTTTTTTTGGTAGTGACCTAAGTGAGTTATTAATCAAACAATAACTCAATAAGGAGCATGGTGGTCTAATATGCTCACCTTAGAAAATTTATGAATTTTGATGATGTAGACCAAAAGGACAATAGTACTAAGAAAATACACATAAAACAATAGATTTTCTAAAAGTGACTAAGAACGATATCACGAAGTGGTAGAAATTTTCCCTTCAAAATATAACTTTGAATATCAAAACTCAAACTCAAAGAAGCAACTAAATTCCAGATTAGACCGATCAAAACAACATTTCCAAAGTATCAACTGCAACTATTTTAAACTATGGAAATTGACCAAACCAATCAAAAGCAGGATCGGAATGATGGAGAATGAGGAAAATTAAAGTTGTCCATTTTTTCCTTACTGGATTTGAAAAGAATGGTTGCAACAGCAGTTGTTCTCCACAGCTAAAACTTGAAAGGTGTTGTGGTTTCTTTAGCGGCCACTGCAAAGCATGAAAAATGTATATCAGCGTCAATTAGACACATACATTCAATCATTCACAACCCATTAATTAGGGAATTCATATGCATTAACTCTTCCTAATAAGAACTCACATACACATACGTTAAATACAGTTTCTCTTGCAGTTCAGACTTCAATAACCACTTCTTCAATTTATATGAGAAAAAAAAAGGAATGAATGTACCAAAGATCACATTGTACATTCCCAAGTTACATCCCTAATAAGAAAGCTTCATGAAGGGGGTATTATTTAACAGTAACATGCACTGCAGAAATCTACAAGTTACTATTTTTATGAAGTTTTGAAAATTCTTGAGATTCTAAAAGCAGTGAGCCATAAGGAACTTTAACAGTAACACAAACTTTGGAATGCAAATTATCAACACTGAACAAATTGATGGATTTGTATAACATCAAATCCATAAAAAAAGGTAAACAAGAATTCCAATAATGTAAATTGCAGTGCTAAATTTTGGAATGTAAATTTGGAATGGTTGGTGATTTGCTTAAAAAAAAGGAATTGAACATAAAAGATGAGTGGGGATCTACAAATTATCACAGAGAAAAATGTAGGGTGAGACAAAAAGAGAAGTCCAATAATGGGACAAACAAGCTAGACATAAAATATAGAAGTCTACCACGGTAAGTCAGAGATTCCAAGAGAGAAATAGAAGGCTTTCAGGCCAGTACCGTCTAACCTTACTTTGCCCCAATCTTCTTTCTAATCTTAGTGGCCAGTACCGTCTAACCTACCCATGGAGGAATGCTTCCTGTAAGAAAGTATATTAATGCTTTTGACAAATTTGAGCTTCTTAGGAGCTTAGAGAGAGAGAGAGAGAGAGTAAAAAGAAAGATTGGGAGGAATGTGTGAGAGTGGAAGGGATAGAAAGAGTTTTAGGAAAAAAGGAAAGAGAGGTCAAGATATTAGTGCTTTTGACAAGTTTGAGCGAGCTTTGAGAGAGAGAGAGAGAGAGAGAGAGAGAGAGATGAGTAAAACGAAAAGGGTAAAAAAAATAAAGAGTGGGAGGAACGTGTGATAGTGGGAGAGTGGGAGGGAGAGAAAGAGTTTAAGTAAAAAGGAAAGTGGATAATGGCAAAATCGTGTGTGTGTGTGTGTGTGTGTGTGTGTGTGAGAGAGAGAGAGAGAGAGAGAGAGAAATAGTATTTAAGTATTATAAGAATAAAAATATAATAATATAAAGGGTACCTACAATTTAAAAAAAAAATGGAAAGATGAGATAATGAAGAAGAAATGACAAAATTATCAAGTGAAAGATTTGTCACTTCGTGCTTTTATATAATAGTATGATATAATATAATTAACCCTACAAATTTTATTAAAATCTTCATCATATTTGACAAGATTCCCAACCCCAACCCCCACTCCTACTTCTCTTAGAACTCTTACAAACACATATTGTGGAGTACAATGAGAAATATTTTTGTCACTACCATAAGAACTTGGGAAAATCATATAGATGTGTGAGCAACATACACAGAATTGAAAAAGGAAAAACTTCACTTCATTTTTCGTGTACATGATTTGTAGATCGTATCATTGTAATTGATTAGATGATGATGAGTTGCTTGAACCAAATAGGTCTCACATGTCTGCAAAACCTGAAATGGCTTTAACATGTTTCATTCGTACATGTTGCTGCCGAAAATCCGTATGAGCTGATCCTGCACAAATACAGAAGGCAGAGGCCCGGATGTTTATCCGGGGTTAGTCCTCCGATGCCCAAGTTAGAGATCGGCCGCACAACTTTTCACAAGGGTAATGGTGAGGGTTTTTCTGCATACCTTTCTTCCTCTGCTTGGGCCCTCTCTTATAGTCCTTAGGGTTTAGGGTTTCTCTTTTCCTTGGAGGAGTCCTCCTCGGGTCCGCCTCCTTTCCTCTTCGAGTCCTACTCGGATACGTCTTATCCCCTTCGTGGGGAATATTCTCTCCACGTGGTTGACGCGGTCAGACTCCTTGCAGACTCTAACACGTGAGCGACACGTGTCCTCTCCTTAGATATCACGTGTTCTTATCCTAATGGGCAATCAATTTGACCGTATCATTAGCCCCCTTACTCTCACCAGGAGGCTCTTCCTATGGGAGTAACCAAGTTTTTTATCATTTTTTTTCTCGTTCATGCGTCCCTTCGGCCTTATTCCTTGGGCTTCGACCTTAGTTTTGCTTGAGACCGAGACCTTCGGTCAGGTCAGCTTGACCTTGGCCTAAGCGCCCAACCGAGGTAGGGACCTTCGGTCAGGTCAGCTCGGCCTCAGCCTGAGCTCCCAACCGAGGTAGGGACCTTCGGTCAGGTCTGCTCGGCCTTAGCCTGTGTCCCAATCGAGGTGAGGACCTTCGGTCAGGTCCGCTCGGCCTTGGCCTGAGCTCCTAACCGAGGTAGGGACCTTCGGTCAGGTCAGCTCGACCTCGGCCTGAGCTCCCAACCGAGGTTAAGACCTTCAGTCAGGTTAGCTCAGCCTCGGCCTGAGCTCCCAATCGAGGTAGGGACCTTCGGTTAGGTCCGCTCGGCCTTGGCCTGAGCTCCCAACCTAGGTTGTGACCTTCGGTCAGGTCCGCTTGGCTTTGACCTAAGCCCCCAACCGAGGTGAGGACCTTCGGTCAAGTCCGCTCGACTTTGGACTGAGCCCCCAACCGAGGTGAGAACCTTCGGTCAGGTCCGCTCGAATTTGGCCTGAGTCCCCAACTGAGGTAGGGACCTTCGGTCAGGTCTGCTCGGCCTTGGCCTAAGCTCCCAACCGAGGTTGTGACCTTCGGTCAGGTCCGCTCGACTTTTGCCTGAGTTCCCAACTGAGGTGAAAACCTTCGGTCAGGTCCGCTCGGCCTTGGCCTAAGCCCCCAACCGAGGTAGGGACCTTTGGTCAGGTCAGCTCGGCCTCGGCTTGAGCTCCCAACCAAGGTGAGGACCTTCGATCAGGTCTGCTCGGCCTTGGCCTAAGCTCCCAACCGAGGTGAGGACTTTCGGTCAGGTCCGCTCGACCTTGGCCAGAGCTCCCAACTGAGGTGAGGACCTTCAGTCAGGTCCGCTCGGCTTTGGCCAGAGCCCCCAATCGAGGTAGGGACTTCGGTCAGGTCCGCTCGGCCTTGGCCTGAGCTCCCAACCGAGGTGAGGACCTTCGGTCAGGTCTACTCGGCCTTAGCCC
>CM040964.1:30329924-30342802 GCA_022985045.1 Macadamia tetraphylla
TATAGTATATATATGATTAGGTATCACCCCTATGCTATGCACCCCAATAGGGGTTGAGGTGTTGATAACACCCATTGTGGTATGTTTGAGGGCCTTTTCAAGTATCACCCCCATCATACAATGTGATTGTCGCCGGCGTAAAACCGGGATGGCGGATCGGTGTTACCGTGGATGACCTGTAAAGGGGGTTATGTGGGTTTGCTTGCCCCATGGATGCATAGGGGATTAGAAGGCTTCTAATCATGGCTGGGGTTTTGTATAAATGTAGTCGTGTCGCTTCGAGATGGGGGATAATAATGTGCCATAGTAGCATTTCCCTTTTTTTAGTTTATATTTTAATGGAAAAAAATAAATGAACCGCACCAGCATCATGGACTATGTTTTTAAATTTTTTGCAAACATGCATCATAAATTATTACTACTATTATCTTGCTTGGATGTGTTGACCCCCCTCACCGAGGGGTTTGGAAAGTCCCCCCATGCATACCCCCTTTTTAGATGATGATGGTACCATGGTGAATGGCTAGTGACCCAAGATTTCCGGGTTGGAGTATGGTGGGTTGGTGGATCCCGTATAGGAGAGCATGATCAGATCGATTATGTAAGGGCTTACCCGACCGGAGATTGTACATCATATTTTGATACTTTTGGGTATAACCGGATTTTTATTTTTTGAGATTATATTATATGTCATGGATGAATGTAAGAAAAACCCTTTGTTATCGCTATTATATTACCATTAGATGTTTTTTCCATTTTAAATTATGATTCCGCTACTATGGTTCGTTTCCCACGCCTATGTTGGTTTGTGAGGGAGTTTTAAAAATGTTAATTATGCTATCGAGATCTTGATAGATTTGTAAGACAGTACGTGTTTTTACTCACACCCCGACATTCCTAATGGTAAAGTTGGGTCTACTAGGAATGGGGTGTGAAATTATGGTATCAGAGTATGCTCCTTAACTCACAATCTAACCAAACCATGATTTTGGAGAAATTAGATTAAATAAAATCTTCAAGATAACAATAATAGAAATTTGCACAATTAGGTGACAAGTCTAGGTATTAAAGCCGTTTTATAATAGAGAATTTGAATACAACTTACACTTTCATAAAAAAAAATAAAGACCAAAGTAGGAAATCCTAACTAGCCTAAGTCTAGGAAATTAAACAATTGAAGCAAATGACATAAGGTAAAAGTTCAACTAAACCTAAAAACATCAAACTCAAATAGAAACATGAAAAGGGAAATCCTAAAAGCTACAACGGCAAACATGCCACTACTCTTGTTGCTGCTGCTGCTGCGGGTTTTGTCCTTGGCCTTAACCCTGGTTCGAACCATGCATTCCTGGAGGAGACACCGAAATTCCAAGATGGAAGACCATCACCTGCATCTATGCCTCTAGGGAGGCCACTCTATTGTCCATAAGACAATAGGTCCTGTCCATGCTCTCGAGGTAACCATCTATGCTCCTCATCAGTGACATAGTGATATCCAGATGGATCATAACATCATTGAGACCGTAAGGCCCCACACCCCTAGTACTCTGAGATTTAGAAGCTGCCATCGAACCTATAGCCTGGGGATTAGGTGGTGGAGCTCTACCAACCCCAAAGAGCTTCTCCCCGCACCACCAAGACCCGGCGCCCCACCCTCTACCTCCATAGGTGCAACCCCCTCATGGGATAGGAGTCACCTCCCATAGATCTATGGTCATCTTCCTCAGAGAATCTTGGTTGAAGTCTGTGACCTCTTCACCCAAGTGTGCCTCACCATCCAAGTCAGAAGATGTTAGTCAATATCCTCCCGTAGCATAGGTTCCCAACTCGATGATCCTGCCCCTCGGACCGAATTACCATGGTCCACATCAGGAGGTAAGGAAGATGTAGCTGCACCCCCATAAATACGTAGTAAGTCACATAGGCATGCAATACGGATACCTCATCGTAGTGCCCATAGGTGGGGAGGATGTTCAGCTAGACTGCTCGACAGACAACCTTCGGAGTGGTAAGGTAGTTGACTATGCGATCCCATCCATTGGCCTCCTTAGTCAGCATATTGTCTACCTCTTGAAGGGTATCGAGACTCGGGAAGTTATAGGCTGGAGTCCGAGGTGGGCAGTACACTAGATCACCTGTATTGCTGATCATCAAAATATTGGGCAATTGTCCTGTAACAACCCACTCACGATACACCCAACTTACCATTAGGAATACTGACGGTGTGAGTAACACACGTACCTGTCTAATAAACCTACCAGGATCTCTGATAGTAGTACCTTAAAATTTTCACAATCTCACAACACAAACCAATAAAAGCAGCGGAATCAGAGTACAGTAGCGGAATTGCAAATAAAATGGGGAAACATCTAATAGTAATATAATAGCAATAACCGAGTTATTCTATTACATTCATCCATGATATATAATATAATCTCAAGAATATATATACAATCCACAGCTATATCAAAAAGTATCAAAAGGTAATGTACAATCTCACGGGCGGGCGTAAGCAAAATCCGATCATGCTCCTCCGCCTTGGCATCCCCCAAAGGCTCACACCATACTCGACCTGTAAGATACGGGTCACCCACCATGGGCACCACAAGACTGCATCATCATCTAAAAAGGTGTATACGTGGGGTGAGCTTTCCTACTTGCTCAGTGAGGGGTGGGATCAAGCACACCCAAGTAAGACAATAGCAGAATAATTTATGATGCATGATTAAGAAAATTAAACACACAATCCATAATGCTCGTGATGCGCTTCATTTATTTATTATCTACCTAACAATACAAACTAAGTCCTAAATACTACTACGCTCATGAGGTCTGTATCCCTTGTCTCAAATGACATCGACTATGCAATGATACAAACCCTAGCCATGATTAGAGGTCCGTCGATCCTCAGATGCATCCATGGGTCACCCCAAAGAAACCTTGATAACCCCCCCGGCGTCATGGCACCGATAACACATCGGCCATACCGCATAGTTCCCACCTCCAACAATAATCACATCGCATGCGAGAGTGGCACTTTGGGAAGGCTCATCAAACATACCACAATGGATTATCCAACATCTCAACCCCGTTGGAAAGGGTGCATAGCATGGGGAGTGATACCTAACTACATATATTACATGTCTTCATAATGACATAGTTAGTATGGATTACACGATACCGAGAGCCCTCGACCACAAAGTGTAATCCATCTCCAAATACTCCCGTACACAATACCAGAGCCCTTTGGGCCCAAAAAAGTGTAATCCAAGACCGCTTACCTAATCTAACATGCAAATAGCAGTTGAGTATGAACTACGCAACACCGGCAAGACCTCAGCCACGAAGCGTATCTATTTCCAAATGTAGTCCCGGGGTACACGATACCAGCGAAACCTTGGCCACAAAGTGTAATGCTTGACTACAACTAACTCTAATACACATAATCAATACATGAATGCAATATACATTCGGTAATCACAGCACCGGTACCACCTCGGCCATGTCAGATTCTGTCTCACACACACACATCCAAACACACGGTGGTCATGATATTGTTACCACCTCGCCACACCGATCCCATCATACATTTGCATAATTCATATCATGGTCGAAAATGATAATTTCAATTAAACATATAATTCTAAGCATGTGAGCAATTTAATAAATACTAAACATTTAAAAAATAAACACTCCATCCCTCACATGTTTTAGATTGGTTGTGTTTGTTCATCACGCATCCGATCGATCAATTAAATCGCTTCAGGCACATGCATGTCACTGTCCTAGACACAAGGGAATTGTACATCGGTATGCATCAAAAACATCGAGAGGGACCCATATAGGTCACCCCCAAAGGGTACAGACACCGTTCTTAGGTGACAGTAATGTTACCGGAAACACCCATCGAAAACAGGGAATTTCCACCAAAAATATCAGTCCTGTTTTCAGTGGAGGTGACAGAGAGAAAATTAGGCACATTTTTCCATCAGAAACAACCCACTGAAAATAGCTACAGTGCTTCTTGTGCCATATTTCCAGTGGACACAGAAAGGTCCAACTCGAATTGGGGCTTTTCGGCTCGGGCCCGATCATCGGGATTTGTTCTGTGGAGTTTGTAAGGGATTTTTCTAGCATCATTCTAAGCCAAGAAATTTTTTTCCACTGAGCCGTTTGGGAGATACGTCGATCAAACGATCGAAACCCTAGTTGGTCTTTTGGTATTACATGTTACCGGAGCTCACATGGCTTGGTTCAAGCTCGACAACAACACTGGGAGGGTAGAACACCCATCATACAACCCTAAAATGGTGTGTACACCAAGATTCCATCCATTCCTAGCTTTTTCTAGGTCAAAATGAAGAGAGAGAGTGGCATGGGAGGTTGTACTTACCTCCGGCGGTGATTTCGACAACAAGGAGGTAGTCGGCACCAAGGTAGGCCTTCAATCCCCTTCTCCTTCCTCTTCTTCTTCTTCCTCTCCTCTTTCTCTCCTCTCCTATGTTGGGCACAAGGGAAATGAGGAAATGAATCCTCATTTTCTAACTTATAACTTAAGTTGGGCCTAAGGGTCTGTTTGGTTTGGGGTTCTTTTGAACCAATTAGGTTAAAATGAGTTTCGGGACACGAGGACCCACACATTTATGTCCATAAGGAGTTCACATCAAGAGGAATGTGTGAAGGATGATTTGGGATCATCTGAAACCATTTACGATGCGAGTGGTGGGACCCACGGGCATCGAAACCTCAACAACAGCCAGTGTACCCACCGAAAACAGGCACCTGATTCATGCTCAGGCTGCTTCCGGTGGCTTCTATCTTGACAGCTTGCTATCCTATGGTTGGCCACGCTCAGGTGGCTACCCTAGGATATGTTTAAGGCCTTTCGACAATTATGACACGTGCTGGAAATCAAGTGTGGGGAGTCGGGTCACTTACCGTTTGGGATCGAAAGGTATAAACCCCCTCCAGTTAGATAGGCATACAATGCACGAACATGTGGGGTCATCCCTACCTCTTCGGTAATATGTAATCACAAGCCAAAATCCGATCGTACTTCTGATCTCCGATCCGAGGCCTGTCACAACAGTTTCAAATTATACTAGATTAGGGCTCGGGTGTAACATCCCCCCGACCTTACAAGAATTTCATCATTGAAATTGAACATACCTGGTAAATCAAACAATCTAGGATACTGCTTCATCATTTCATCTTCTCGCTCGCAGGATGCTTCCTGTTCGGGATGGTTCGTCCATTTTACCTTGATGAAGGAAATGGTGCGGTTACGAAGAACATAGTCCTTCTGATCAACAATCTTCTCTGGATACTCCACATAGGCAAAGTCCTCATCCACCACGGGTATGTAAGTCAAGACATGAGTCGGTTAGAAATGTACTTCCTCAATATATATACATGGAAGACATCATGTGTACCTTCCAACTCGCGGCAAGGCTATCCGTAAGCCACCATCCGATCCTCTCTAGTACATCATACGGTCCCATAAACCTTGGACTAAGCTTTCTCTTCTTGTCGAACTGCATCACCCCTTCAACTGGGGAGATCCGCAAGAAGACCTTGTCTCCAATGCCAAACTCCAAATGTTTCCTCCTAACATCTGCATAGCTTTTCTGCCTGGACTGAGCTACCTTGATCCTTTCTTTGATCACATTCACTTTCTCACTAGTAGCCCAGATCAAGTCCGACCAAAATATGCCGCCACCAACCTCGTCCCAATAGAGGAGTCCGCATTTCGTCATATGGCCTTGAATGGGGACATACTAATGGTGGCTGGATAACTGTTGTTGTAGGAGAACTCATTAAGGAAAATGTACTCATCCCAACTATAGCTCATCTATAAGGCACATGCTCAGAGTAGGTCCTCGAATGTCTGAATAGTCCTCTCCGATTGACCATCGGTCTGAGGGTGAAAGACAGTGCTGAAAGCCAACTGTGTGCTTATGGCCTTCTGCCCACAGGTCCAGAACTTTGAAGTGAACATGGGATCTCGATCAAAGATGATACTAACTGGTACACCATGCAACCTGATGATGTTATCGACATACAACTTGGCCAACTTGTCCATAGAAAATGTAATCTTTATTGGGATAAAGTGAGCTACCTTGGTCAAGTGGTCCACAACTACCCAAATGGCATCCATACCCTTCTGTGTACGAGGTAGGCCCATGATGAAGTCCATGGTAATATTATCCCATTTCTACTCTGGAATAGGTAGGGACTGTAATAACCCATGGGGCCTCTGTCTCTCAGCCTTGACTTATTGGCATGTGAGGCATCTAGACACATGCGTAGCCAGATCATTCTTAATTCCTTCCACCAAGAGGGAGCCTTTGAGGTCCTTGTACATTTTAGTGTGCCAGATGAATGGAGTATGGAGAGCTATGTGCCTCTCTCAAAATCAGGTTCTCAATTCACCATCACTAGGCACACACAACCTCCCTTTGAACTTGAGGATCCTGCTTTCACTCACAGAGAAATCTGGGTCCTTTTGGGTTCCTTCCGGCATTCTACTATTAACTTCAGTAGCTCGATCAAGAATCTCGAGCTGCAGTGATCCTATCCACTGCATAGGTTGTACCACCAATGCCGATAGTGACAAGGTGACACCCTCTACTAACAGCTCCAAGTCTAGCTTCCTGGCCTCCTTTAGGAGATACTTATGGGTGGTCAGTAATGCCAAAGTTAGTGGCTAGGATTTCTGACTAAGTGCATTAGCTACTACATTGGCCTTTCCTGGGTGATAGTGAATAGTACAATTATAATCCTTCATCAGCTCTAACCAACGTCTCTGTCTCATGTTGAGGTCCTTTTGGGTGAAGAAGTACTTGAGGCTCTTATGGTCACTGAAGATCTCACTCTTCTTGCCATACAGGTAGTGTCTCCAGATTTTCAGTACAAAAATCATAGTTGCCAACTCCAAATCATGGGTGGGGTAGTTCTTCTCATAATCCTTCAACTGACAAGATGCATAGGCAATGACTTTCCCATGCTATATCAATACACAATCCAATCCTAACTTGGAGGCATCACTATAAACAACCATACCACTTGTACCGGTCGGGATAGTCAAAACTGGAGCTAAAACCAACTTTTGCCTTAGCTCCTTGAAGCTCTTTTCACAAGCATCAGACCACTCAAATTTTACACCCTTTCGTGTGAGTCAGGTCATCGGAGTAGCAATACGGGATAAGTTCTCGATAAAACTTTTGTAGTATCCGGTCAATCCCAGAAAACTACATATGTCTGCTACACTCTTGGGAGTCTCCCATTCTAGAACTGCCTTCACCTTACCTAGGTCAACCTCTATACCCTTGGCTAAAACAATGTGGCCTAGGAATGCCACCTATGACAACCAAAACTCGCACTTGCTGAATTTGGCATAGAGTTACTTCTCTCTCACGCAAAGTTTTAATCGTGTGAACAAAGATGTTCCTCCAACTTGGAGTAGACTAAAATGTCATCAATGAACACTATCACAAACTTGTCTAAGACATCCTGGAATACCTAGTTCATCAAATCCATAAATGCGGCCGGTGCATTGGTCAACACAAATGACATTACCAAGAACTCGTAATGTCCATACCTTGATCTGAAGGTTGTCTTATTGACATCACTGTCCTTGATCCTGAGCTGGTGGTAGCCCAATCTAAGGTTGATCTTGGGAAACACCTTGGCACCCTGCAAGTGATGAAATAAATCATCTATCCTTAGAAAAGGATACTGGTTCTTGATGGTTAGCTTATTAAGCTCCTGGTAATCGATGCACAATCTCATACTTCCATCTTTCTTCTTGATGAATAAGACCGATGCTCCCCATGGAGGCACATTAGGTCTAATAAATCCCTTCTTCAGAAGATCTTGAAGTTGCACCTGTAATTCCTTCAACTCTGTGGGGGCCATGCGGTAAGGGGCCTTTAACTCTGGTGTCAAACCAGGGAGTAGGTCTATAGCAAACTCTGTCTCTCAGCCCGATGGCAACCCTGTCAAGTCATCCGAGAATACATTGGGAAATTCCATCACCACATCTAGCTCGGTCAATGGCCTAATCTCTACCTCAGTATCCATCATAGATGCTAAGTAGCCTTGACATCCCTTATCCAATAGCTTCTTCATCTGGAGTGTGGATATGATAACTTTCTTGGGTTTTTTGGGCTTATCCCCTTGGAACACCAACTCATCATCATCATGAGGTTTGAAAATGATAGCCTTCTCCGCACATAGCACATTGGCTCTGTATGCGGACAACCAGTCTATTCCTAAAATCATGTCAAAATCGGTCATATCCAACTCGATCAAGTGAGCATTCAACTCATGATCACCTATAGTCACTGGGCAAGGCTCATAAATATAGTTCAAACCCACTACACTTCCTGTAGGGGTGCTCACAGCCAAACATTGAGTCAGTCCCTTAGGTGGAATTCCCATCATTCCACCTTCTTCGCAAATGCCGGTGACACGAACGAATGCGAGGCTTCTGAGCCAAATAACACATGTGCAGGCAATAATGATATCAATAGTGTACCTGTCACTACACTGGGTGCAGCCTCAAAGATCTTCGCAATATAGCAAACACTCGCTCGTGGTCTCGGCCTCAGAGGGCTGCCCCGCCTAGGGGCTGAACATGTCTACTGGGGCCTAGGTGGCATAGCGTAGGGTGCATCACCTGGCCTTTAGTGGGGACAAGTCCTCGCCATGTGGCCCAGTTGATCACAATGAAAACATCTTGGGCCCGATCCCAAAGACTGGGATACTACACTAGATCAGGAGGACTGGGAAGTTTGACTAGCATCAGGCCTCCTATACTGTACTGGAGTTCGGTTAGCATAGGGCACTCGAAAAAGTTTGTTGCCTCCCCTAGAATCAGCAGATCCCATCGATCTCTTTCCCGTTTATTGTTGAGCCGTGTAGTTATCCCTATGCTGGTCTTCAACAGACTTGGCCACTTGGACCACCTCAGCATAGGTTTGCAGTTTCAACCCCACAATGGTTGAACCAATACCTGGCCTCAACCCTTTCTTAAACTTCTTTGCCTTGGCTCTATCCCCTCTCAGATGCTCAGGAGCAAAATGGAATAGCTCCTCAAAGCGTTGCTAATACTTGAGCACCGACTGGGGGCCTTGAATCAACTGAGAGAACTCACTCTCTCTCCTATCCCAAAAGCTTTTCAGAAAATAGTTCTCAAAGAAGGCCCCTTTGAAATCTTCCCAAGTAGGGTTCGGGTTACTAGCCCTCAGAATAGGCTCGGTGGCACTCCACCAATCATCTGCTTCATTCTGTAATTGATAGCCCGCACATAAATTTTTTTGCTCATTGGTGTAGGCCAACAGTCTAAAATCCGTCTCCATCCCACCAATCCATCCTGATGGATACAATGAGTCTTGCCCCACCTTGGAGAAACATGGGGGCCTAAGCCGTTGAAACTTCTCCATCATTTTTGTGAAATCTGTCTAGCCCTCTACATGGGCTTGAGCTTATTCCGGCATCGGATCTTGCACATACCCATGCACTTGTGCCCCACCAGATGTTTAAAGGGTAGCCAATCCAGTGGGTATTGGAATGGGTGCCGGTGGAGTAGGAGGTGCAGGCGGTATATTACGGGCCTCCATTGTTGCTTGGATTCTATTATCGATCCTGGCCATAAACTGATTTTGTCTTTCTTCCACTTCCCGCATCATGTTATTCATAATGGATGCCACATCCTGGGCCGTAAGTATAGGTAGGGCCGAAGGTGTATTATGGGGTCTACCCCAATTCCGTGTAGGGGAAGCTAGAGGTGACGAGCGTGATTGGGATCGGGATCGGAATTGGGATCGAATGTTTTGACGTGACATGATTCCTGTGAAGAAATCCGATAGTACACATGCATAAACAAGGTTGTATGTAATTAGAACACACGCATACACAGTGGATCCCACATGTATACCATAATCAAAATTAAGGTTAGGGCATGTATAAGTGGGATCCACACATATTAAGATCCGATCGTGCACACATCCCAAAGAGGCACACCATCAAGGACCCAAATAAAAACTTAGGTTTGAAAATTTAATATGATTTATTTTTTAATTGAATCCACCGAAAATAGGGAGTCAAACCACCAAAAATATAGATTAATCCACCGAAAATATCAGTGGTATTTCCAGTGAGAAAAATAGAGGCTAAAACCAATTTTTCCCTTTTATCGAAACAGGCATCGGAAGCATGCCCAGTGTTTCTGATGACTTGTTTCTGGTGGCACCAAGTCGGCCATAAATAGGCTCGGGCCTTGGGTTATTCACACAAAACCCTATTTGCTCTTATGAGAAAGGTGTGGAAACAGCCAAGGAGCCTTTTGCTACCCATTCCCTACCTTCCTCGTGCTATTTCACGATCGATTGGAGCCGCATTCGCATCCAAGGTATGTTTTCTCTCTTTGAAACCTAGTTTTTGTGATTTTCTTCTCTGTGAGTTTTGCATGCAACCATTTAACTAGTTTTTCCATTCCAAATCCTTAGGGATCATTTTGTAACAATGTCTGGATGCCCGACGCATTCGACGTGCCTTATACAAGAGGAGCAAGATGTCACGAAGGCTTCAACCTAATCCTGCTCCGCCTGGGTTGAGTGAGACCGTTGGGAGTTCTTTGAACGCGCATTGTCGACCGAGTCTATGTGAGGACCAACGACTCGCTGCATTCCGCCTTCGCAATGGTTTGAGGATATCGGGTGGTACCACATTCTAAAACCCAACTGATACTACTACCCCACTCTGGTCAGGCTATTCTAATCCAACATAGAATACATGAACCGGGGTACCAAAGAGATGCGGATCACCTCCTATGTGAAGGGGGCAGAGATCTCCTTTGACATGGGGCAACTGGTAAATATTTTGATGATTAGCAATGCAGGTGATCTAGTGTACTGCCCTCCTCGGACTCCGACATATGAATTTTAGAGTCTCGACACCTTCCAGGAGATCAATGACATGCTGACCAAGGAAGCCACAGGATGGAACCGTTCAGTCAATTACTTTGCCACTCCAAAGGTTGTTTGCCATGTGATTCAGCTGAATGTCCTCCCCACCTGTGAACATTATAATGAGGTATCTGCCCTGCAAGCCTATGTGACATACTACGTGTACATGGGGGCACAGATACGCCTGCCTTACCTCCTAATGTGGACTATAGTAACTCGGTCTGAAGGGCAGGATCACCAAGTAGGGAACCTATGCTACGGGAGGATATTGACCGACATCTTCCGCTGCTTTGGGGTGGACTTAGAGGGCGAGGCACACTTGGGTGAAGAGGTCACAGACTTCAACTAAGACTCTTTGAGGAAAATGACCATAGATCTAAGGGAGGTGACACCTATTCTAGGCGAGGGTCAGCAGCCTATGGAGGTAGAGGGTGGCAGTGTCGATGAGGCAGGAGGAGAAGCTACTGGGGTTGGTGGGGCTCCACCACCTGATCCCCAGGCTATGGGTTCGATGGCAGCTTATACATCCCAGAGTACTAGGGGTGAGAGGCCCTACGGTCTCAATGACGTTATGGCCCGTCTGGATACCACTATGTCATTGATGAGGAGCATGGACATGACCTATTGTCTTATGGACAATAGAGTGGCCTCCCTATAGGCACAGATGCAGGCGATGGTCTTCCACCTCAGCATTTTGGTGCCTCCTCCAGGAACGCATGGTCCAAATCAGGCTCAAGGCCAAGAACAGAACCACCAGCAGCAGAAGCAACAAGAGTATTGGCATTCTTGCCACTATACCTTTTAGGATTTCCATTTTCATGTTTTTATTTGAGTTTGATGTTTTTAGGTTTAGTTTGAACTTTTACATTATGTCATTTGCTTCAGTTGTTTAATTTCCTAGACTTAGGCTAGTTAGGATTTCTTGCTTTCAGTACTTTAATTTTATAAAAAGTGTAAGCTGTGTATTCAAGTTCTTTATTGTAATGAAATGGCTTTAACACCTATACTTGTCTCCTAGTGTGAAATTGCTGTTATTATTGTCTTGAGATTTTTATTTAAATCCTAATTTCCCCACAATCATGGTTTGGTCGAGATTGTGAGTTAAGGCAGAGCTTCACACTTTGATACCACAGCTGTCACACCCCACTCCCAGCAGACCCAACTTACCATTAGGAATACTGGTGGTGTGAGTAAGACACGTACCTATCTTCCAAACCTACCACGATCTCTAATAGCAGTACCTTAACACTTTGACAATCTCACAACACAAACCAATAGAAGCAGTGGAATCAGAGTACAGTAGCGAAATTACAAATAAAATGGGGAAACATCTAATGGTAATATAATAGCAATAACCAAGTTATTCTATTACATTCATCCATGACATATAATATAATCTCAAGAATATATATACAATCCACAGTTATAGCCAAAAGTATTAAAAGGTGATGTACAATCTCAAAAGGGGCGTAAGCACGGATCGCAACCCCGATCGGCTCCTCCGCCCCGCATCCACCACCACTCACACCATACTCCAATCCAAGATACTGCTCACCCACCATGGGCACCATAGTACCTACATCATCATCTAAAAAGGGTGTTTACGGGGTGAGCTTTCCTACCGCCGAGGGTGGGTCAAGCACATCCAAGCAAGACAATAGCAGTAATAATTTATGATGCATAATTGCAAAAATTAAATACATAGTCCATATTGCTCGTGATGCAGTTCATTTATTTATTATCCACCTAACAATACAAACTAAGTCTGGTAAATGCTACTACGATGCATTAGGCTGTATCCCTAGTTTCGAAAATGACATCGACTACGCAATGATACAAACCTTAGCCATGATTAGAAGCCTGATGGTCTCTGTATGCATCAATGGGTCACCCAAGAAACCCCCGATA